>PVLD010001303.1:0-16070 GCA_004027595.1 Dinomys branickii | reverse complement strand
GGACAAAAGTTCCCAACCATCATTGCCTCTTTTCCTGGCTGCGCCCTCTCCTCTCCAGTTCTGGACCAGCTCTTGGAACTCTGCTCTCCCCTGGCCGAGTTGGGAGGCTTCCATGAGCGTGGGTCTCTGAAGCTGAATCTGTGATTGCTGGAAAGAGGGCTTGGGCCAAGAGTGTGTTTGAAGCAGTGGTTTCCTCTTTCTCCATCTCTTCTCCCTCCAACTGTGCCGCAGCCCTCCGATCCTTTCCTCCAGGAGAGGTTTTGCTTGGTTTTTCCTAGGGCTTCAGTTCCCATTTCAGATCCTTCTTGGGTTCAGGGTACACACCTCTCTCCTTTCTGTCTTCATATTGCTATATTTCATTGTCTGGGTGGTAATCCTCTGGGAGGTTCTCTCTCTGCTGCCTACCCAGTCGCCATCTTCCCGGAAGTCCTCTCAAGGTTTTGCTTCTTTCTTTTCATACATTTGTTGGTCAAATACATTTCAGTACCTTGTTAATTTAATGTTAATTTAATTTAAAAATTAGTGGAGCCTGGGTATGGAGTTTGGTACAATTGTGTGTCTCTCTGAGGGAGGCTGGGTGATAGATGTGGGCCATTGTGTGTTGCGGGTCCAACCTCTGTCGCTGATAATACAAAGTACTTCCACTGGTATTTCCTCTTGGTAAGTGGATGCCAGCCTAGGTGGTTGTACTGTTAATACTCTGTGCTGAAGCAACAGTTGTTCTCTCCCTGGAAATGATGTCTTGAACATTATGAATCACTGTGAACCTATCTGGAGAAGGTTTCTCACCACAAAAGGGAAGGGTTTTTCACTATCACTTCAACCAAACCTGTACTGCTACTACAGGGCACGGCAAGGCTTTTCTCATGTTCGGGTATATCTGGTAGGTCAAGATTACTTGGGTTCCCAGGTAGAGAACTGGTTGCAACAATTTTCTTGTCCTTGACAGCTCTTCTTGCAGATTTCTAGGATGGAATTCATCTTCCTTGAGGTTGCTTTCTGCAGTGCTCCTCTGATTCTTCTTCGGATGGCCAAGAGCTGAAGGAATAACCTGTCCCGCGTCGTCAGAGTGTGGTGGTGTCTGAGGCTTGCTGCAAGACAAGCTTCTGTGCACTTCATGGCCAGGAACCCAGCCAGTGGTTTTGCTGAGGTCACTGCCTGGCCACACCTGAGCAAGTGAAAGGCACGCGCTAGCACTGGAATAAGGAGAGTCCAGCTCAGAAGATTTTTCTCCCCAGGAAGAAATAGGTGACTGAGTTTTCATCGCATTTCCTCTCTGAAAGAGGACTACGAATTTCTTTTTTCTGGGAATCCCATTGTAGTCTTCCTATTTATTCTTTTCGGTCCTGAGACATTTAGCTCTTGTTCAGTGATTGGTTGTTTATCTCCCTCATAAGCTTCATTGACCCACTTGTCCTGCATAATCTCATCTAGCCTGCCATGCTGCTTTGAGTTTAGGACAAGGAATCATCACTTCAGAAACTGTTCGAAGTCTGTGGATAATTGAAAGAGATTCTGTATCTCTCCGTGAACACTCTTTCTCTCATTTGCTTCAGATCCACTGAAGGGGAGCGACTCACTCAATAGATTATACAAAACCACACCGAGACTCCACACATCAATTTCCAGCGCCTGGTACATTTTGCCCAGGGGGATCTCTGGGGCTGCACATGCAGGAGCCTCAGGACACAATCAGTTTGTTGCCTACAGTCAATTCAGTGCTGAATCCAAAATCTGCTAGTTTGATGTTCATCTCCTCATCCAACAATAGTTATCAGTGTTTAGGTCTCTGTGGGTTGTCCCTTTATTGCCTTGGTATTTTGCTGCAGACAGGATCTGTCTGAAATTTAGCTCTTGCCTCTCTTTCATCCTTTTTTTCCAATAGTAACCAAATAGTCTCACATTTTACCATCTTTTGCACGTTCCATTACTTAACAGAACGTTTTCTCAGTTTCGGTGACTTTAAACAACTGTACTGTATTGGGTGGTTTCACATCTTCATTATTTTTATTCCTCTGTGCAGCTTCTAGAGTCTTAATGTGCTCACTGGAATTTTGTCAGTGATTCTTATGGCAACCTCCGTGCCCACGATGACATGTCTGGCTAATTTGTCTTTTGCATAGTTCTCTTTGCAGAGTGTTTTCAACACTCTGTATTTTCCTACTTGAATTTCTTCTGCACAGGAAGCCATCGATTTTCTAAGCACTGCAGAGCACCCTGTTCTAGTAGCCTGTTTCCACGTGAGGAGTGGAACACATTTGTCAGTTTCCTCATTGCTACCTTCAAGGTCTGGCTGGCGGTCTTCTTTGGGTGGTAGTCTTCTTTGGATCTCGGTAGTCTTCTTTTGGGTGAAACTAAAGGCAAGCATCTAAATCTAGTTAAGTAGCAAAATGAATGCCTAATAAACAATAAATATAATAAACTAAGAAATATAATAAATAATAAAAAGAAAAACACACAAATATCTATTGCTATAACTGGCAGGATTAAAATGGGGAAGGATGGGGTAAGATAGAGGAGGGGAAGGGAAGGGAGGGGAAGGAAAAAATGAGAAGACAAAGAAAAAGTTGGAAGTAGAAAGGTGAGGGTAGGTCCAAAAATAACTGCAAAAGATTTCCAAAGGAAAATGTGCGCCCTGTTTAAATTACCCATCTGGGTAACTCGAAGGGCGGGGGAGAAGGGAGTGGTCTCCTTATTTCTAGGATACTCATTCCAGACTCCACCACTGTCAGTGCCATCCTAAGGGTACGGACAGCATAAAGAGACTGGGGGAGAGAGTGAGAGTGGAAGGGGAAGGGCTGGCAGAGTGAGGAGAGGAAAAGAATTAGATGTGTTATATAAGTACCAACTCTCTATGATGACTGTAATCATTTTGTACTGCTATCATGTACCAATGAAAACAATCTTTCAAAAGAATGATTCTATAAAATCCCGGGATCAAAACCTTTGGGCTCAATTTACGCAACTTTCCTAATAAATTGCTATGAGAGGTTTTGACTCTTGAAGATACAATAGTGCATTAGCCAGACTTCTTGGATTGCAAGTAACACAGAAAACTCAGGCTAATTGAATCATAGAAAGGAATTTATTGTCATAGATTGCCCAATTCAAACTCAAAGAAAGAACTTTGAGAATAAAAGGCACTTAGGTAGCACCAGGGTTTTTCATAGCAACAACTAAGTTGAGTCTCTTTGAAATACTGATGGACTAAATAACACGTGAGCTTTTATTTCCCTTAGACTGTTTTCTAAGATACCTTGGGATAGGCATTCTAATATGCCTGCTCCTTGGTTGGAAGATGATGGAGCACTTTGACAACACCAGAAAGAAATACAAGATACAGAGCAGAGATAATTCCTAAAGTAGGAGAGAGGTATTATTACCAGGAGAGTGGAGAAACAGCCTCAATCAATGGCAATTACAGAAAAGCAGGCTGGAAGGGGTTTATTGGATGTTCGTGTATTGTACTTCCAGCAAAGTGTCCCAAGGACAGAATAACTGAAGATAAATTAATGCATTTAACACAGAGTGGGTGGCATTTAAAGGAGGAGAAAAAACTCAGGCAACAGGAACAACACTGATGACTTTAAGGAGATGCAAGACAAAATTTTAATATTAAAGCTAGATCCTTAAATATGTATACAATTTTGGAAAGTTAGGTTGGGGCAGTAGTGGAAGAGCCAGTTGAGTGAATTTCATTAGGCCAGTAATAGTTATAAATGCTTGGTCTTTATTGGCAGCAATGTGTAGCAAAGAGATCAACTTATAGAGAGAGAAAGGAGAAAAAATACTAGAGAGGTGATTCAAGGATGTAGACAGGAACGTGGCAAGTGATCAGCAAAAGGTCAGAACTGACACTGAGATTTCAAGGCAGGAGAAAATCTGGAGAGGAAGCAGTGACATTGGAGCACAAGGAACATAGCTCAATCTTGGAGGAATCTGTGGATGAAATGACTGAGAGACAAAAGAAAAAGAGAGAGAAAGAGAAAATGTAATTAAAGAACATGAAGGTAAGGAGCAAATGTCTTGCTCCTTTTTGTGCTGCTATCAGGAAGTGCATTAGCCTGTGTAATTTATAAAGATCAGAAATTGACTTCTCACCAATCTGGAGGCTGAGAGTCCAGTATCAAAGCGGCTAGCAAGTTTGGTGTCTCACAAGTGCCCAGTCTCTATTTCAAACATGATGCTTTGAATGCTGCATCCTCCAGAAGAATATAATGCAATGTTTTTACATGACAGAAGAGTGAAAGAGCAGAGAGACCCCATTTCCACTTTTTATGAAGGCTCTAAGCCCACTTGAAGGTGGTGCCCTCACACCCTAATCATCTATTCAAAGTCCCACATTTTACTATCATTACATTAGTGATTGAATTCAACAAGTTTTAGAAGAATTTCAAACATTCAAACCAACATCTCAGCCAAGAAGGAATGGCTACTATCAATAAATCAACCGATAACAAATGCTGGTAAGGCTGTGGGGAAAAAGGAATGCTTCTTCATTGTCCATGGGAGTCTAAAATGATAAAATCACTATGGAAGTCTGTATGGCAATTTCTCAACTAATTAAGAATAGAAATTGCATTTGACCTAGCTACTCTTTCAGGTATCTTCCCCAGAGAGTTAAAAACATCATACCACCATCATGTATCTATACCCATGTTTATAGCAGCACAGCTCATAAAAACTAAATAGCCTGTATGCCCATCAATAGGTGAATGGGTAAAGAAGATGTGGTACATATATATAATTTAGTGCTACTCTGCTATAAAGAAAAATAAATGTGAGGCATTTGTAGAAAAGTGAATGTACGTTAAGATCATAATGTTAATTAAATCAGACATACAAGAACACTACATGGTTTCCCTTATATGAAAAAATATCTTTAAAATATGAAATAAAAGACAGGCAATAGGGAAAAAAAGAGAAGGAAAATTTATTGTATTCCAAGTATGTTTCTGCTGTCAGTTTCTAGTTTCACTCCACTATGGTATAAGAGCTCACTTTGTAGGATTTCCATTTCTTCAGATATATTAAGGTCCTATTACTGCTAAGAATATGGTCTATATTATGGGTTGTGTTTAGATGTTCCCCCAAAGCCTCATGCTGTCATAGGTGGGCTTCTAGAGTTTGTTATTGATTCATGGTCCAATACTGGAATTAAGGATGTGAATGCTACACCCACCCTAGTGTGGATAGCCTGCATACAATATAAGGTACAGAAAGAGCCTTTTCTCTGCTCCTCCCTTTTTGCTCTTGCTGCTTTTGCTGTCTCCTGCTGTCATGAACTGTTGCTCTTTGCCATGTGCCACTCTGCCTTGGAGCCAGCCAGGTATGGACTGAAATCTTCACAAACTACGAGCTAAATAAATCTTTACTTCCTTAATTTTGGGTGTCAGGAATTTTGTCCCAGCAACTAGAGAAAAGTAACTGAGACAGTCTGTTTTGAATAAAAATAAAATAAATTTCCAGAATAGCAAAATCTATGAAGATAGATTGCCCCTCATTCATTGTCTAGATTTGGAAGGGGGGAGATTGTGGATTGTGGGTAGAATATCTTGTTTTGGGACAACAAAAGTGATCTAAATTTGTTTGCAGCCATGGCTGTATAACTGTCAATGTGCTAAAATGTACCAAATTTTAAGTTTTAAAATTTTATAGTGTGCAAATTTTAGTTGAATAACTTCATTATTTTTTTATAAATAAAGAAGAAGCAGGGGGAAAAGCAGGAGAAGAAATGGAAGGAATGACCACTGAGAGGCATCCTAGAAGGAGAACAGAGGGATGGCAAGAGAAGCTGGCTCACTGATACCAAATGGTAATGATATAGAAAAGCAAATTGTATGTGATCCAATCGCATCCAATTTTTGGAGAGTCCTGGGTATAAGCCAAATCGCAATGGTCAGAGGAGGACGAACAGAGAGGATAGAGGGACTCAATGTTTGGCAATGAAAAAATAAAAAGAACAAGTCAGGCTAGTATTCTGACAATGAAACAGGCAGAGAGAATTCTTTTGGAATAAATGAGCACCATTTGTCACAGGTTTCAGATAAAATTAGGAAAAATGGAGAGACTTAGCAATGAGGGAGACTGAGAATCACTAGTGGGGTAAGAGACATGACCAAGTCTGTTGTTTTAGGAACAGGTCAATCAGGAGGGGGCCATGGAGTTCAGGAGGAGTGGTTGAGATTGAGAGTGACTGAATGTGAGTAATCTTGTACCTCCCATCCTGGAGTTTTCCAGTTTTAATCTTCTCAGTAGCTTGAAAGTAAAGCCATCTTCGGGGCTGGGGATATAGCTCAGTGGAATAAGCGCTTGCCTAGCAAGCGCAGGGTCCTGAGTTCGATCCCCAGTACCACAAAAAAAAAAAAAAAAAAGTTACCCAAGTAAAGCCATCTTCTGAGAATAAGACTGGAGGTTCTGAGGTTTAAGAAAAATAGAAGATCTGAAACAACTACTGTGAGTTATCTGTTGCAATGACTATCTGAATGGTGGAAAATAATGCTATTTTTTCTTAATTTAGAGGACCTCCTGGTTTTGCACCCAAGTCATTGATTTGCCCATTGGCTTGACAGTCTATAAACCAAAATGGTTAAGGGTCTGCTGAATTCTATTCATCCCTTCACAGAAATGATATACTATCATTGCCAAGAGTTCCAAGCTAATGGTCCTCTTGCAGTGTAATTAATTTGTTTATTGTTTTATCAGTCAGGTTGTCATTACACAGCAGCTTTCCCATTTGTGGCTTGATAATCAGGAATTAGTATTACCACAAATATCTGTATCTATGTCACTGAGCATACAGGGCTTGGTGAGTATCAAGCAAGTCTTCATGACTAATCACTCAGTTATTTTTTCACACATCAAACTCCTGTAGCTGCCACATTATTTTTTTAACCATGTATCATTTTATAATGTTTTTGTCCTTAGTCATACATTAACTCTTTTCAGTGATGCATAGTTTAATTCTGAGATACAGAAACTGGAAGAGAAACATAGAAATAATAATTCTGCAAATTTGCCTCAAGATGCTGTTACTAGATCTGCAGGTAGCATTCGAAGTTCTCATATCACTCATCAGAATATCTCCCTCATGTTAACTGTGTTTAAAATGTAAAATATTGTGGGGATTATATGAAATTTGATTTTCTATGCATTGAGAATAATGCTTAGTGTTTTATTTGTGAAATGTTTACAAATCAAAACTGAAACCTCTTTCCTCATCTTGTAACTTAGAAACAAAAAGTTGTATTTACCCAAAAAGGATGCCAATTATTCTTTTTAAGTTCAAATGAGAAGTTTCAAACGTGAGTTTATGAAAGTGATTGTTAATTCTAGGTTTTGCACTCATACTCCAATCTATTTTTAATACATTTTTAGTCTCAAAGGAAAAACATGATATACAGTCAAATTAAAAATTATTTTTCCATAAATCATCCTTTTTCATAGAGAAGTAAATATAAATCACATATATGTATCACTTGATAAATGAAACTATTGAAATGTCCCTTACTAAACTGTTAGACTATTAAAATGAAATGCAAGCGTAATTCTTTATTGTTGTAAAATATTTCAGGAGTACACAGATATATAGATGTTGATACAATGAACAACCATATTCTCATCATCTAGCCTTAGAGTTCAGAGCACAGTTCTAAAATATGTCTAATTTAAATTGATTTTAAAATATTTCCCATGTAAAAATGATGAAATAAATTTTAAGATTCCCAAGGAGGGCAGCAAGATTTTGTTATAAAAGGAACTGACAAAAAAACTGAGAAACACCGCCCTATGAAGTTCACTGAAATCAGAAAGTGCTGTTTAGCTGTGGCTGGATTTACCCAGTGTCTTGCAAGACCCGCTCGTCAGTTCACCTAAGAGCTCACGGAAAAGCACAGAGAGCGAGTGAGGCTCTCGCACTGTCATTTTTTAAAAGTGCAGAACGAAGAGAACAAAAAGTTACATCTAGCACTCTCTACAGTCGCATAGAGTTTTCAGAGCCAGGAGCTGAGTAGGAGGCAGTAGGAAGTCACTATTGCAGGGAGGGTCTACTGGGTGCTAGACCCCTTATTGGATACTTTATTAGCTTTAGCATATTAATTCTTGTAACTATTCCCTTGACGTGAGTTTACCATGGTTGCCATTTTGCGTGTGAAAAAAACAAGGGTAGTGACATTGGAAACACCCCTCCAACCTCTGTAAGAAGTCTGTTTCCAAAGCCCATGCAGGGGATACTCTCAGCATCAGTGAGGCTGAGGACTTTAAGATTTAGAACAAGTAGTGTCTACATGACAAAATATCTCAAATAAAAGTATGAGATGTTCACTGTTGAAGGGAAGAAGACTCAACTGCCAAGACAACCACAAGACTAAAAAAATACATGTTAAAACTTGTTAGGTCCTGGTTGCTGGGTAGGCGCCTATATTAACTGATGGCCTAAACCTCGAAATGCATTTATGACACTATTTGCTTGTTCAGTGATAATCTCCACTGTGAGTTCAAGGGCACATCCAAATCCATTCCCGTTCTTCGTCTTCCTTGGCTTTCTAACGTGGAACACTTCCAATTTCAACATGCATTCAAACCCAGTATAAAATTCCATGATGAGAGTTGTGTCATTTCGGAAAGAGGAAAGATAGAGAAGGAAAGGAATAAGTGGACGAGAAGAAAAAAGAGCAAGAAGAAGAGAGAAAATGCAAGAAAATAATCTCTTTGAGTTGCATTTTGCTGAATAAGTCTACAGAACCGGATATGCTCTTCCTGATGGCTTTTGAATGGTAGAACACATGGGAATCTGAGAAGACTAGGAACCTGTGAACTTTGTTTGATACACATAGTATACTTTACACACTGTTCCAAAGGTTTATGGACTTCAGGTGAAAAATCCTGAGGACAGATCTCCATGGTTCCTTACAGTTCTGTGGAAGCAACCTCACTAAAAATTGAGACTGAGCCTCTTTTTACTAATATCAGATTCTGGTTTTAACTTGACAAGGTGATGGTCGACTAGTAACTTTTTTGGTTTGTTTTGGTTTTTTGAGACAAAATCTCACTCTATAGTTCAAGCTGGTCTTAAAATCACTATGTAGCCCAGGCTGCCCTCAAACTTGCCGAGATCCTCCTGAGTGCTGAGTTTAAAGGCAGATGCCACCATGCCTGGTTTAAATAGTTAAATTGATAACTAACCATTCACTTAGCAATTTCTGGTGACAATCCAAGTGATTGTGAAATAGTATTAAGCATATAACCACTATTCTAGGTTTACCACAAGAAAGCTTCAACTCCCCTACCAGTACTCCACAGAGCAGACTTCTGAGTCTGTGAAGCACTGCGGCAGTTCAGGCTGCCTCCTCTGCCTCCCCACCCCACACCCCAGTCTACACCAAAGCGCCAAGTGGGAAGGGAGGTTCTATGTTCTAAAGAAAACAGCTTAATGGTTAAATGAAGGCAACAATGACTTCTCCCCCACAATATTTTCCCCCTTATATTCTTTTCTGGTCTGCATGATAATCACAGAGAAGATCTCTTGTCAGAGTGGTCTTTCCATGGTGATAGGTGAGGTGAAGGTTAGCAAATCAGGGAGCTGGAAACCTTTTTCTGCTGTGTGGACCCGAGGGAAGGGCTAGCAGTCATAGCGTCAACAGGGGACTGAATTTCACAGCCTCCTTTTGTGAATGGACCACAGAGCCTGACTTGCTCCTTTCCGGATGGACAACTCCATACGACTTGAATGTAGTAAGAGCCCCACCACTTCCCTCTGTACAGAAATGTGCTGTGCCCTTCCTCTCATAGGCCAAGAGCGGGTGCTGCTCATGAACAGCAATCCACGGATTGTCGGAATATGTATGTGCTCTTTGTATTGGCCCCAGAATCTCAGAGATATCAAGTTTTAGAACCCAAAGATACTCTAGAGAAGCAATTTAGTCTTTGGAAAACAGAAAGCCTAAATTAGTTTTGACTATCTCAGAGCAGGCCAAGCAGATGAATTCATTAAAAAGGAAGGAAGAAGCATATAGTTTAAATTAAATATCAAATGACTCAAAAATTCCTTAAAAGCCCCTCAGTTATTTTGCCTACAACCAAATGTCCTGGTTTTACACTTTTGTTTTCTGTTCTTGTGCTGTTATATGGGGATAGTGTGGGTGTAATGTCATAGATAAAGTACACAGGAAGAAATGACTGAATCAAGGTAAACTCCAAGCTTCTGAAAAGTAACTGATTCAACATCTTTGATTTCTCTGAGAGGAGATAATGACAAAATGACAAAGATGGAATAGCAAAGACTTGTGTATTACAAGGCTGTGGTAAAGACAGTTCAGAAATTGGGCAACTCTTCTCACTTAAAGTAATATTAATGGATGTTTAGGAGTCCTGTACCTGGAAGACTTAAGCATTTCTTATACATATTGTCTCCAGTGATCATCTATGTACTAAAGACTTTCACATCTAAGGGCCATGTAAAACTCAGCACATTAAAATTAAATGCTCCTTTTCCTCTCACCCCAATCCTTTCCCTCTATTTCTAATTTCCATATGTGCCCATTCCAAACCCCAGGAATTTTGCCAGACACTTGATATGTGCCTTCCTGCTTCTTCTCTCTCCCCCCACATTTGATTGACATTAAGTCTACTAGGTCTCCATCCTACATGTACTTGAACCTAATTGCATTTCATTCATTCCCAGCCAAACTTTTAGTGTCAGGCTGTCATTATTTTCTTGCCAAATGATAGCAAGTTTACCCATCATTATTTTGATAGAAAAATTTATATTTTTAGCTAAGTATAGTATCTGGTTGGTAGCAATAAATAATACTTTTTATTATTTAATATTGTTCCCCATTTTCTGAATCAAACTTTGATATCTATGAGTACATTCGTATTTGTAAGCTAACAAATAACTGGAAAAACGTAAAATACTCAATATCTATGTGTCTGTACAGACTTCCTAGTATATTTTCTTCCCTGAATCTTCTGATGCTTTGAAGAGCAAAAAAATGATCAGCAGTGACCCTTGTACCCTTGTTGACTTGATGTAGGAAAGGTCAAAGATTATGCTATGTATTTAGAAAATTCTTTCTGTGAACAAATCATTTAAATTTCAACCACACATTAGCAGCCCCAAGACAAGATAGATTCTTGGTTGATAAACAACTTGTAAAGAAAACCTTATCTTACCTAATTCTCTACTTCACTTTGAACACAGTAGTAACTATAGAAATAAACCCTGAAAGTACAGCCTTTGAACATAGTACTAAGTGGCAAAGGCCTCCTTGTAAGATTAACTCCTTCCATTAAACTTGGGAAGGCAAGTTAATTGTAATTAAGTCTGAAGATGATGCAAGATCACACAAAGTGACTCTTGATTTGAAGTCCTTACTTTAGGGGAAAAAAAAATCAGCTAAACTGTTTAGCAAGACCTTATGTTCTTTAGACTAATTGGACATATATTTAACATAGATAACTTCTTTTCTATGAGAAGTTAAAACATGAAAGAAATGTTAATATTCCCTCTTTGAGATAGATCTAAGGAAGGATGGTAGATTTAGGATTCACAATGAACTCCATGAAATCTTATTCCTAATTAGTAGAACTAAATGATAAAAATACGTCATAAGACATTATTTTTCTAGAAAACTCATTTTTATTGCGCAAGAAAAAATAAACCTCAGGAAGCTGAGGCAGGAGGATCACCATGAGTGTGGGGCCAGCCTGGACTATGTAAGCGAGTTCATGGCCCACCTGCACTATATAGCAATACCCTGTCTCAAAAAAAGAAAGGAAGGAGGGAGGAAGGGAAGGAAGGAAGGAAGGAAGGAAGGAAGGAAGAAGAAAAAGAAACTCACATTGAATATTAATACAATCTTTGTCCTATTGCTTGATTGCATGAAGGAAAATACAGGCGTGAGATATTCTCCCACATTCTAAAGGATTGGAATGTATCTATCATCAAACTGGTGTATATATTTGTGAAAGTATCCCAATTTATTAGGAACAGATTAGTTATTACCAAAAATATTTATGTTTTAAAAAATTCACCAAAAATGTTCTTAAATTTGGAACTACCATAGTGTTTGGAACTATCAAAGACTAGGAGAAGGCCCAAAAATAAGAATAATGAGGCCCCAAGCTGAGGATAATTTTATAAATTAGGATAAAAAGTTTGAGATTATAAAGTAAGTTAATGGGAAATATGGTTGTTTCACCAAACAATTTGTATAGGAGATGGTATAAAAATCTAGTGAGAGAAAGTACATAATTTTTTACATAGCAAATTATACATTTAGAAGAATTTGCCACTTTTCTGGAAAAAAATCATATCTAGTCAAAACAAAACCTAAGCAACGATATTTTTAGCTAAATTGGTATAGAAATACTCCACCATTAACTAAGCTAATAGTTTATTTCTACCTTATCTAGTTTCACAAAGGGTGGTGAAGGAATTACAAAAATTAAGAAAAGAATAAAATAAGGGGCTGGAGATATAGCTCAGTGGAATAAGCACCTGCCCAGCAAGTGAAAGGTCCTGAGTTTGATCCCTAGTACCACCAAAAAAAAAAAAAAAAAAAAAAAGAATAAGATAAATGTTTGGGGGTTTAGGGCATAAGAAACCACAGCTTTAGAGCAAGCCATTTAATGAATACCTTATAATTCCATTTGATTGTTGGTTATTAAAAGAAAAAATAAAAGCAAAGAGACTATAACCTATAGGACAGGTATGCAGGTGTGGCCCAGGAGTCATTGCTTGGGAGGGGCAGTTTTTATGGCCTCTAAAATCAATTCTAGGATAAATTAAATATGTGATACCAATTAACTTAGTTCAGCACACCTGATTCCCTCGTGTAGCTGATAAAATATAAATTAGTTCTTTACCTTTGAGATACATAGAGAAACATGGCACTTTATTGCTGACCCTTCTGCCAGTCTAAAATGTTGAGCATACTTTTACGGAATATAATTAGATAGGATATTGAATTATTAACCTACTTTGAGCACCAAGTTTTTATCAAACTCAGGGCACCCCATACC
The DNA here is from genome assembly GCA_004027595.1 of Dinomys branickii. Taxonomy (NCBI): domain Eukaryota; kingdom Metazoa; phylum Chordata; class Mammalia; order Rodentia; family Dinomyidae; genus Dinomys; species Dinomys branickii. The sequence goes on along the minus strand of PVLD010001303.1, from coordinate 3,047 downwards.
TTGGATTGGCTGAAATGTAAGGGCAATGGCTGGTTGACTGTGGGCCTACAACATAATAGGGATCAATGATATTTGTGGAATGCATGAATTAACAGGTTGCCAACACCTGTAATCTCTGACAATGACACGGAGAAAAGCTGACATGTTTTCAGCGAACAGGATCAGCTAAGACTATGTTTGATCCAATGTAAATGTGCATACCATACTCTCTTAATCATTTTCTGGGTCTAACTTATGTGAGAGGTCTTTCTAACATCAATGACCAGTAAAAGCTCAAGATTAGCCAAAACGGCCCCGTTAGAAGCAAAGAATATAAGAACTTTTCTTTTACACTAAGTTTATTGGTATGATTTAGATATACATAATGATCATACTCATCATAGGGAATTTGTACCTATACATGATATGTCTTGATTCCTTTTATCTCACATTTTTCTCTCCAACCTCAACCCTTCTCCTTATTTACAAACATTTGTTTCCATTTTACCCTTCTTTTCTTTTTTCTTTTTCCTTCCTTTCCTCCTCTGCACTCCCTAGTTCCTCATCCCTTTTAAACAATTTCTTCCTATTTCATAATATCTGGACACTAAGAAATACTCTGTCCAACCTCAGCCATCAGAGAGAATAAGATTAAGGCCTACTTGAATCGTCCCCTAGTTGACATGGTTTAATGTTGTGGATGAAAATAGTATTCTGTTCCCCTGGTCTAGGGGTCTGTCTGCCACATGTTATTTTTTATAGGGAAATTCAACTATAAAGATGAACAAATAAAAATGACAACTTTATCTTTAAATTTTAAATTAAGTTTATTTTTAAGTGAAATAAATTAGACACACACATTTAAATATAGCATCATTTCTCTGGTGTGAGGAACAGAAAGTGTAAATAAGGACCAAAATGTATAATAAATATTGGGAAATGGGAAGAAAATGTTCAAATGGAAGGGGAACAAGGGGGAAGAGATGGAGGAAGAGAAAAGAAAAAAGGGAGAATAGAAGGAAAAATGGAAACAAAACTTTTGTAAACAAGAAGAGGGATTAAAGGGAAAGAAAAGGATGCAGGAGGAAGAAGAATCAAGATATATCATGTACAGGTACAAATTCCCTCTGATGAAAGTGATCACTATGTATGTCTAAAATGTAAAAAAAAAAAAAAAAAAATTAACAACAACAAAAAAATGCCTAACCTGAAACCAAGCCCTAACCCTAACCCTAACCCTAACCATATCATTAATCCTAACCTTAACAATTCCTCTAAATGCAACCTAACTGCAACTCTATGTCTAACTCTTCACCCTAACCCTTTGCCTAACCCTACCCCTAACACTAATCCTACCAATAATTCTAACCACCATCTAATCTTAACTCTAACTCTAAGGTTAATGCTAACCTTAATCCCAGCCCTAACCTAAGCCCTAACCCTAACACTAGTAATATTTGGAAAAAAATAATTTTTAACTGATATTTGTGTTTTGCTTTGATTGCTTCCATGAGTTGATTTCTCTTTCCAATTCAAGATGTGTTGAAACTATGGATCAGAGCAAACACGGAAAACTGGAAGTTGCCAGGAAGCTCCTGGCGGGCAATTGCTGCAAGGAGATAAAACAGAACTGACAGGTGCCTCACTCCCCTTCAAGCAGTGGCAGGAAGAGAAGCAGAGGAGGTCTGGCAGAATTCAGCCAGGCTTGCTGGAAATGCAGTGCTAGTGTGTGGGAGGCAGCCCTGATTCAGTCGGTTTGACCCAGTGTTTAAAGATATGCAGCCAAAAAGATTTGGACCAAATATTGTTTTAAAAATCCATTCATTACCTAGATAACAAACTTGCAGACAGAGTTTACCTAGATAACAAACTCCTGGGCAGATTTCTGGAGTGAAACTTGTTTGGAATGTAATCATGTTCCAAGTAAATGTTTTGCCCAAGCATCCCCAGATCTCATAGCCTCCATCCTCCCATTCTTCCTAGCAGTAGGTAAGTAACATTCCCAGCTTGGCACAAGTTATTATTGATCAACAAAAGGTTTTTAGCTCTAATTAAGAAAAATGTACTTAACTGAATGATAATTTCCTCCAAGTATCACTTATTACTAAATAACAGAATTAAGCTTCCAAGGTCTCAGTAAATTAGCATAAGATGCTATATAAATACATACATACACATATGTTCTACACATACAAACATAAAGATAATCCTTGTTACCCATGATGATTATGTTCTATAAGGTCTCCATTTCACTGAATTTGTAATTCACTAATTATCAGATTAGTCAGTATTGAACCATTGTTCTCAGGTAATATGGTTAGGCTCTTATATGCCTCCTGTCAATATTTTTATCAACAAATCAATACATAGATTCACTTCAGCTATGTTTTTATTTTAGGCACCTAGGTAATATATGCTGTTGATTCATCAAAGCTGAACTTGCAGCCAACAGCACTAACTATAGCACATGCCTGGATGAAAGTTAGCCAGCAGGCATATGTTCTCCACAGGGCATTCCGTGTGACCTTCTTGCTCTTCAGAACATTAAATGGCACTTCTGCATTGTGCTTCAGGGTCATTTTGAACAGTGAGCTCACCAGAAAAAAGTATAAAAATGGGCATAACACAGTACTAATAAATTAGGAAAAGGAAATTTGTTCCTATATGAGAAACAGCATGGTAGAACATGACCTTGTTTGACCTCAACTTGGGAATAGACTACACACAGTGACAGGCTTTTCACTCTTTGTCTCATGTCTGTGAAGGACCATCAAAGTCACATGAGGATGGACCCTAAGGTTACAAATAATTTTAGCATGAAAATAGAAACAAATTTACAAATCCACAGTGTGTGACTAATTAGTTTCGACTGAACACAAACATTATATGCATGTAAATGTGTGTATATTGTGTGTGGACATTTCTCTGCTAACCTAATAAGTTTAAGCCAGGGCTGTTCACAGTTGGGACCATTTGTAGCTACGAGGTCACGTCTAAAGTGTACTGGCCAGTATGAAAAAGTCATCCAATAACAGATGCTGGCGAGGCTGTGGAGAAATAGGGACTCT
>PVLD010001302.1:169959-209247 GCA_004027595.1 Dinomys branickii | reverse complement strand
CTCCATGGCCTGCAGGGCACTTGCCAGGCCTTGCCCCACCCCCATCTCTGGCTCCACCCCCTACTGACTAAGGCACCTGCTCTCCTCTCTGCCCCCCTGGGCCCTTGGCCTCTCTTCCTGTTCCCTGCACCCCACTCCTTCAGGGCCGGCAGAGGGCTCTGAATAGCTCCTGGCCCCACTTCGTTGTCCCTCTCCTCCTTCTCGCTTCTTTCATGCCCTCCTTGTCTTTTCTTCTTTATTTTATTTCATTTTTGAGATGGGATCTCCCTAAGTCACTGAGTTTCCCAGCCTGGGCTTGAACTTATGATCATCCTGCCTCAATTTCCCAGAGTTCCGGGATGGCAGGCATAGCCTATTTCTGGCTTGTTGTGGATCTACATGCCCACCTCCGGCTCCCCACAATGCAGCCTCCTCAGGCTCCACTGGGCCTGGACCTGGAATGCCCCAAACGGGCGGAAGATGCTCAGGGAGCGCTGGGCCTGAGAGCAGACTCCTTTGGGCTGTGGGGTAGGGAGGGGGCCTTCAGGGAAACTGGAGGGGCACCATCCCTGGCATTCGAACTCCCACTGGGCTCTGGGGAGCTCAAACCGGAGAACTACGCTCTCTCAAATGAGAGAACTTCCCGGCTGAAACAGCCTTGCCTAGCCCACCCCAGCCCTGGAGGCCTGGCCCTGGATACAGCAGGCAGGCAGCCCACTATGGCCATAGCCTCTCAGAGAGGAAGAGGCGGCTCTGATTAAATGTGTTTCTTCATCCCCACCCAGGGGACAGGAAATGTGGTGAAATGTGTCCCAAAAAGGCTGGGAGGTGCCCGCAAGGCAGGCTGCCCTGGGCGCTGGCGGGAAGAGGGCCTGAGACCAATCCTTGAGCCAAGCCCAAGCTCAGAAGGGCTCGGGCTAGTTTCATTTTTCAAAGCAGGTGCTGCCCAGTGCATGCCGCCTGACTTGGAGCCCCGGGCGTCTGTCCCCAGAGCAGAACAGGTGGCTGATGGCTGGACATGTCTCGGCATGGCCCAGGGCAGGCCCAGCTCAGTCGGCGTTCACTCCTGTCGGGATATGTGATGCTCATGAGCTCATGCAAAATGAATGTGCTGCCCCTAGTCAGGTTCGGGGGTGATTCCACACATAATCCCAGCGCCCTGGGCGGCTGAGACAGGAGGATTGCAAGTCTGAGTCCAGCCTGGGCATCTTAGCATTAACCCAAGGTCAGGGCCCAATGAGATGCCCAAGCCACACGTGTGAGGAGGGCCTGGCTGTCCGAAGAGCCTGGGGACTCCAGAAGACAGCATTCGGACCTTGCAGGTGGATTTACCCACCCCGCTCCAAGTCCTCCCCACTCCCTGCTGCTACCGTCTAACAGGGAATGGGAGGCTCAGAGCTGAGTTGGGTGGGGCTGCTCCTTCCAGGGACAGGGGCCCTCCTGTGACCCTCGTCTGTGCACCTCACTGGCCCACTAAGCGGAGGACACAGGACCCTGGCACAGCACGCGGGCTGGTTACTCTGTGTACACATCACACATGTGTTACATGAGCACCTGCTGTGTGCCTGCATAAGACACTGAGCAAAGTCAAGGCAGACCCCACAGGAGGGCCCCTCCCTCGGGCCAGAGGAGTTGCAGCCCGGTCTGGCTGCAAATTAAGTTTATTTCTAAAGAAAGAGAGAGAAACAGAGAGTGAGAGGTTAGTACAAGTAGAACAAAAATCCTTCTTTTTGCTTTTGTCCTACTAGAGATTTAATGAGCCCTGGTGTACACGAGGCAAGTACTCTATCCCTGAGCTACATCCCCAGCCCTTTATTTGATTTTGAAACAGAGTCTTGCTAAATTGTGCAGGCTGACCTTGAACTTGGCAGTCCTCCTGCTTCAGTCTTCACCATGCTTGACCTTACAATGCTTAATTGGAGGATTTCGTTATTATTCCTTATTTATTTATGGTGGTACTAGAGATGGCAACCTGAACCCAGGGCCTTTCCCCTGAGTTACATCACCAGGCTTTTTTTTTTTTTTTTTTTTTTTTGAGACACAGTCTTGCCAAGCCACTAAGTTGCTCAGGCTTGGCCAGAATTTGAGATCCTCCTGCCTCAGCCCCCTCCCCCAACAGTGTGCTTGGATTACAGGGTGTGCCACAGGCTCAGCTTGTATCTTTTCATTTTAAAGAGTGTTTTACTGCCTAAAACTCTGGGAAGTTCCTTCGTTGACCCCCTGTGAGGAAGGCACCTTAACTGAGTACTTCCTATGTGCCTCTGGGGGCTGAGAGCCTAGTGCAGAAGGAGGAAGAGAGGCGTGCTTTGTGGGGGGCCTGCAGGAAGTGACCCCTGGCACGGGGCTACCCTTTCCTGTGTACCCAGGAAAGCCAGGGCTAGGGTTAACCTTCCCTCCTGCAAAAGCAGGGCTGGGACCTTGCAGGGATACATTTGCCAGCACCAAAGGCCACCGTTCCTGAGCAGCACCATACACACATCCTGTCCATCACACACGGGGCTGGCTGCCAGTGACCCCCGGGTGAAGGGTGAAAGGTGTTGCCCTGAATTTTCTACAGTCCCATCCTGACTGTGGGCCAAAAGTCTGCTGCCCTGAGCCTAGAAGCAGCCTTAGGGGAAGGGGTCGCCTTATCTGGGCCTTTGGCAGCCTCTTTGGCAATGGGGGTCAGAGGACAGCACCAGGCAAGGCCAGGCCTGCCGAGTGCCTGAGGGAGCAGCCTGGAACATAGCTCCTCCTCCTAGGCTGCGGTCTCTGATTCTGTCTTCTTTGCTTGGTTTAACCTTTTATTTTGGAACAATTTTAGACTTACCACAAAAATGTGTAAAGACCCATCACCACCTACAAAACCACAGCCCAATCAACACAGCTGAGAAATTCCATCAGCGCAGTGCCATTCGCTAACCCATAGGCTCAGCTTTGCTTGCTTGCTTGCTTCTTTTTTAGGTACCAGGAATCAAACTTAGGACCTTGTGCTTGCCAAGCAAGACGCTGTGCCACTGAGCGATATGCCCAGCTCTCTCTCTCTCTCTCTCTCTCTCTCTCTCTCTCTCTCTCTCTCTTTCTTTCATTCTCCTCTTTTTATGGCACTGGGGATCAAACCTGGGGTCCAGCTCTACCCTTGAGCTACATCTTCAGCCCCTTCTAGTTTTGATTTTAACACATGGCTGGCCTTGAATTTTGTGATCCTCCTGCCTCAGCGCCCCCAGCAGCTGGGATTATAGGTGTGTGCCCCTCTCCTTGCCAAGCAAACTGGCCTTACCCAGACTCCACCACTTGCCCCTCAGACCTGTTTTCTGTTCCAACACCCAGTGCCAGACTGTGGCCGGGGGTGGTTCCTCTGTCCTTTGGCCGCTGGGGATAGTGACATGTTTGAAGGATATTAGTTGGGCCCCTTGCAGGCTATGAGTCCTCCGAAGTCCTGTCCTGTGTTACAGTGAGATGCAGTTAGCCGGATGAGGTGGCTCATGTCTGTAGTCTCCAAGTCCAAGGCCAGCGACCGTCACACTACCAACTCCAGGACATTCCCAGGAGAGCCGGTTGCTCCCGCCCCGCTCCCTGCCACCTCCCTCTGCGGTGCAGGCTGCGCCATCCTTCCTCTCCAGTTCCCTTCTCCTGTCCGGTTTCTCTCTGCGCCTGTGCCCACCCATCCGCACCTGCCTGCCCCACACCGACTCTCCCTGCCTTCTCCTTCCCCATTGCTTCTCTCTGTGTGTGCGCGCCCCTCTCTCCCATTCTGAAAGTGATGCCGGCCAGAAAGCAAATAAGAAGCCACGCTGAGCCACACTTGGTGGCCCAAGGACATGGCTGGGGAGCAGAAAGAGCACCAGGGAACCTGCACTGAAGCGACAGGTGCAGCGACTTCTGGGAGGAGTTAGAAGGCAGTTGGTGCCTGAGGAGTCCAGCCAGGCAGCAAGAGCAAAGGCCCTGTGGCAGGAAAGAGCCTGAGGGCCAGCGGACCCAGCTAGAAAACCAGGAGGGAGCACCCAAGAGCCTGACAGGCACTCGGCCACCAGTGGGGTAAGGCCACAGCTTAGGCCTGTGGACTCTGAGCTGGGCACATCCCCACCTGCCTCCCAAGGAGCTTCACCTGAAGTCAAAAAGCATGTGTCCATTTATGCAGCTGTTTACTGCGGGAGCAATTAGTGAGCACCTGCTGTATGCCAGGCAATGTGCAGGAGACCACAGCCACACTTCGCCCCGTGGGCCACCACCAGATGTCACCCACCATGCCCAGGTGAGAAGAGATGGCTCCCAAGGGGCTAGCATTGCTCACAGGACAGTTTCTAGAGCAGAGAGACACAGGATTAGCTGAGAGGCCTCGGGCAAGCCGTGCATCCTCTCCAAGCCTCAGTGTCCCCACTGGAAGTGGGCTGCTGTGAGAGCAGGGTGAGCATGGCCTCTGGCACAGGCCTGACCTGGCCCCAGAGGCCCCTGCAGCCAGTGCCCAGCTTGGTAGCCAGGCGTCACTGCCCTCCCTGGCCAGTGGCCCGGGCTGCCTGGATCAGGAGTCTCCCAGGCAGGCTGGGGAGCCAGGCATCCTTCCCCAGGGACGGGACGCGCTTCGGTGGTGGGTGGGGGAGCAGTGTCCAGCAGCTGGAGCCTGGCTTGAGTCCTTAAGTCACGGGGGCAGCACAAGCTGGCCCACGCCCAAGAGCCCGGGCCTCATTTATCATGCAAATGGCTGCCCAAGGCTGCAGGAGGGCGGGCCCCGGGGCGGGCCCCAGGGCTTTCAGTCTGAGTGTGACCGGAGAGCCTGCAGCCCCAGCCAGCCCGGGAAGCCGGGCCTCTGAGGCCTCTGAGGCTGGGTGACAGGGTCCTGGGGGCCTCAGGGCGAGCAGGGCCAGGGTCGCGGGGGGGGGGGGGGGGGGGGGGGGGGGGGGGGGGGGGGGGGGGGGGGGGGGGGGGGGGGGGGGGGGGGGGGGGGAGCGCCAGGGCTCCTTCCTGCTGGCTTTCTTCCTGGATCCCTGGAAGTCCTCTGAGACACTTCCCAGCCCGGCCCTGCTGGGTTGCCAGGGCCCCTCCACCCCCGCCAAGCCGCAGCCACAGGGCCTCCTGTCTCCTCTCCCTGCCGCTTTGCACCCTGGCGCTTTCCAAGCCATTCCCCCTGCCCGGAGCGCTGCTCCTGTCCTGACACCAGTCCTTCCCAGCGTCTGCGTTCCGGCAGGGCTTGGGGTCGGTGACGAGCTGTATGAGCCCTGGGCCTAACTTTTTCCCCAGGCCTCTCGTGCTTTCTCTCAGAGGTGGGGCCCCAAACTGACCAAATGTCAGGCCCCACGGAAGCAGGTCTGTCCCTGGTGGCAGGAGCCCATCCCTGACACCCTTCCTCAGTCACTGGGTCACTTGCATGACAGGCTCTTCCTGGGCAGCTGCCGTGTGTGGGGACCTTTCCTAGGTGCCAGGAGAGCAGCAAAGAGGATAGAGAATATGCCTACTTCTCCTGACCCCCGGTCTGCATGCTACAGGGACAGCAGGCAACCAACACACAACAGTACCCTGGGTGGCTCACAGGGACATGTGAGTGGGACCAGGACCATGGGGAAGAGGATCAGAAAAAGGGAGGCCATGTCCTCCTTGAGAATTGAGGCCCGCAGCAGCAGGAGGTGGGGAGAGAGTAAGTATTTCAGCAGGTTGGGAATGGCACATGCAAAGGCCCTGTGGCAGGGGCACCACCTACACCATGAGCACAGCACTGTGGCATTTACCAGGTTGAAATGAACTCACTATTCCAATGAGGACACATCTGTTTTGTGTTCAGGAGGTGGTCACTAAGCAATGGGGACAGCTTGGGCAGGCGAATTGGAGGGAGAGGCTGTGGAGTGTGGTGTTGTAATGGATTCCCCACCCCCAGCAGGACTAGCTCTTGCTGGATGGACCAACTCTTACATGCAGGCTCACTGTCCCCATCCTTGGTGCTGTAGGGATCCAGGGAGGTGGCTCAGGACTTTGAGTCAGGAGGGGCTATTTGGGACCCTGCAGACGAGACCTTGGCACCAGGACAGTGTCCTGCACTTAAGTCAATGACAGTGGAGCGGGGACAGAACAGGGAGACCGCCCTCCCTCCCCCGGGCTGGGCAGTCAGCCTGGGCAAACTCCAGCCCCTGCAACCACAGTGGTGACCTGCAGATGAGACTGAGTGGCTTTAGGTCTGGCCTCACTCCCGTCCTGTCCCACGTCTCCTCCCAACAGAGGATGACGTGCAGCACCAGACTGACCCCTGTCCCGGGGACCCAGGGCTCAGAATTGACTTCTGCCTCCACCCAGGGGCACATGATACACCCAGCCACCTCGGGGTGGGGGAGCCCGGCACTGACAGCTGGCTCTGCCCAGGCTGGGACCCAAGATGACCTTGAAGGAGAATGGGAGCCTCCAGCGGCCAATGGGGTGCACAGGTTCAGGTCAGAGCAACACACATCTGTGCAAAAGATGGTGGGCCCTGGGCACCTTGGGGTCAGCTGGGCAGGCAGGGCAGGGAGAGAGAGAAGGGCCACCAACAGCCCCGACCTGCTCAGTGCACAGACGCAGCAACTTGGCCAACACCCAAGCTGGAGTGCTCGGGAGATGGAGCACAGGGGTGACAGGGCCACCATTCATGGTGTCTATCTCCTCCGCCCTTCTCCCAGCAGCCCCGCCTCCCCTGAGGAGCCAAAGGAGAGGAGGGCGCGGTTGCAACAGCCTGTGGGGCCAGGGTACCAGGCGGAAACCTCCACAAGGTGCCAGCCCTGCCCTAGCCGGTGGGGGAGGAAGTGAGACCCAAAGTCAAAGTTACGCTGGGCTGGCAACAATCTCTGGCTCAATTACTGTGAAAGTGACAGCAGTAGGGAAGGGGGAAGTTCCTCAAGCAGGCCCTGTGCTCTCAAAGTCCAGAAATGTGCTCCTCCAAAGCCCCTGCAGGTCCTGGTTTGCAAGCAGGCAGGAGACCTACATTCCACCTTCCCCTGGCCAAGATGTGGCTGAGCAGAGCCCACCCCAGGATGTTTGCACACGCTGCTCTTCCCCTGGTCTCCTTGTGTGGCTTCTCCCCTTGGAGCTTCTGCTGGCCTGACTCTCAGCTGGGCCCTCCTGATTTGCAGCTGCCTCCTTCCTCCCCAGCCCTCCGTACAGCCTTGGACTCAAGGATCCTTCACTATGTCCTGAGCATCAAGCTCCGGGAGGGCAGTGGCCACAGCCACCTAACCCACGGCTGCACTTCTGGTCATTGCACAGAAATTTAACCTCATCTGTGGAAGGAGCAGAAGGCAGTCTTGGGCTGTGCACTGTCACCAGTGGGCTCTGTGTAGTGGCTTTGAGCTTTATCAAAGGGACAGTGCAGGTGGGGAGCTTAGAACAGAAACAGACTTCCCTGCCAGCCAAAGAGAGCCACCTCATTTTAGGGATCAAGGGAAGATGGGAACATCCTCTGGATCAACCCAGAGGATGAAGCCAGGGACCTTCCACTGAGCCTGAGCAGGAAAGCGACATAGGTGGAAAGTCCCTACAGCAGTGTTTAGCTGCTGGATCCAGCAGTTCCTGAAGGAAGACTGCCCCACTTAGGAACTAGTCAAGTCCAACCCGCTTCAGAAAGAAGGTAAAGTAACAGAGATTCTCCACTGCTGTGAGTGACAGAAAGCCCGAGTCAAACCGCTGGTATGTACAGAAGATTGGCCCCATCTCTACCTGATTCCAGACCTTGTGAATGGATTAAGTCACACAGGTCCTCCCCAGAGCCCCACGAGGGACGCAGCCCATGAGTTTGGCGTTCTGAGACCCAAGCTGAGGACCTCTTGGGTACAGTGTTCTTGGAGCTCCGGCCCACAAGGCCATGGTGTACTAAGTGAGCACAGTTTGAGGGCACCAAGGGGGTGCTGATTTGGTAACAAAAGGTGGAGTACAGAAGACAACCCATCTGCCCACCCAGCCCTGGCTTCAGGCTGCCCTGGGTGGAGCAGCACCCCGGGGTGACTCAGGACTCTGGTGGCCCCTGGGCCAGTTAGGCCCTTCCCCCTCCCACCCGAGCCTTGCGTTCTCCATGTTCCCCAACCTGCTCTGCCCCGCAGAGAGCCCTTGGTTCTGGAGCGGGAGCTTTCCCGGGAGGCAGAGTAAATAAACTGGTATTTATACCTCGGCCCCCAGGCGGCCACATGGCTCTGAGCTGCAAATATGGTTAAAACTGAAGACTGCAGGCTGGGAGGAGATTGTGGCTATCCACCCTGCAGGTCCTCCAGCTCTCCCAGCAGCTGCCCTGGGCAGGGTGGCATCCCCACAATGGCTCCCCAAGTCCCCCTCTGCCCAGGCGGGGCCCCTCTGCCCCTCGCAGGCCCACAGGACTCTGTCAGCTCCGCTCCCAGCGCGTGGGATCCCCAGCGCATTCTCCATGAAGCCGCAGGCGCAGACACTGCTGTAGCCCCCTTCAAGGCTGGAGGCTCATTAAAGTTAATTTCTTTAGATTCACAGGTACCAGGAGGATCAGAAGTCCCTCGTTGTGAGCTGGGCATGGGGCCTGGTGGCTGGCACTGCCATGGATGTGTCTTCAACAGCCCTCCTTCCTCTGAGCTCACTGTTGGTGGGAGCAGATGGAGGGAATTATTAATTAATTAACGAAGTGCTCCCATTGAGGAGTTGGGGCACAGAATCAGGTGGAGTGCAGGTGCAGCAGCGGAGGGCACAGCACAGACATCTTGGGGCCCACTGCAGGCTAAGGGGGCTGCACATGCAAAGGCCCTGGGGCAGGAGACGGTTTTAGCAAGGCCTATGTGCATCCTGCACCACTTCACTGCTTCTCCCACAGACATCTATTGAGCACTGACAGTGTTCCAGGCAGGGTGGCCCATACTGCAGTACACGGTGACCCCAGGGTGTGCACATCCTGTGGAGCAGACAAGAACCAGCATGGCCTCAAGCTCTGTAACTGCTGGGACATGAAGGACGACAGGGTGGAGAAGCTGGACACGGCCACATGACACTCGCCTTGGCTCGGAGCAGCCCTTCCTCCAACACAGTGGGCCTCATGCCACTTAGGACCCTGTCACCCCCAGCTCCACAGGGTGGCAGGTCTCGACCACTTGTCCACGCTCTTCCATCGGTGTCTTGGTGGCCTCGTGGGGATGAGGCCATCTGCCTGCCAGGCTGCGTGGGCAGAGTGACCCGTGGGCCCTGCTTCTAGGCAGGGCATGGAGCCATACTGGTCTCCCCGGCCATGGCAGCCTCCTTCCCCCATGAGCCACAGCTCGGCGTTGGGCTCCTGTGCCAAGGACACCTCACCCCAAGCAGGCTCTGGAGTGTATCCTCAGCCACCCAAGGGGGCTTGGCTGGCTCTAGTGGCTCTACCTGCCCACCCTGCCAGCTTGCACTTACGACGGAGGCTGTGCCCTGGACATCGGGTCTGTGTCCCAAACACCCCGGGCAAAGCAGCTCTTGTCCCACCCTGAGGAGCTTCAGGTCGACCAAGTCAATTCCACAACGGTGGCTGCTGCCGAGCGCATGGTACTTCTGGCAGAGCCAGGTGCCAACTCCGTCACCCCTTCTGGCCAGGCATCCTTCCCTGCAGTGTGGCCCCAGGGTCCTCTCAACTCCAGTCAGCCCACATAGCTCCTGGGCTCAGAACACCAATGTCTTCCGGCACAGTCCCCAAGCCTTCTTCTCCCAGGCTCCCTCTGGCCCTTCCACTACTCTGTAGCCACAGGAGCTCCTTGCTGCGCCTTCTAGTTCAAACAGGTCCCTGCCCCAGGGCCTTTGCACATTCTCCTCCCTCTAGCACATCTCTGTCCACTTCTCCACGTTTCATTCTGCGTGCGTGAAATGAGCACCCCCTTCCCTGCCCTGTCCTGCTCCACCCTCCCTCCCACTCCCACACCTCTGATACACAGCTGGAGTCCCTGTGTGAAGGAGGACAGGTGCCCCTCAGGGTAGGGATGCTGTGTATCTTGGGGCACAGCTGTTGCTGGTCCCAGCACCGCCCTGGTGCTCAGTCATGAGACTTGCTCCCCTTTCTGTCCCTGGTGACTTTCTAAGGAGGTGGCTACTCTGCAGAACCCGTTGGGCCTTCTGGGGGTGACTGGGCACAAGAACACTTGTCACAGGTATGGATCAAGGGGAACCACAGGGGGCCCAGTGTGGTCCCTGTCCTTGTGCGCACACGCACGCGTGCACACGCACGCACAGGTTCTGGAGCCGTGAGGAAGAACGACATCAGTGTCCCCAGAACAGCTGTGCAGCCCCGTTTCCCTGAGTTCCCAGCGAGGCAGGAGAGGCTGCCGGCCTTCGCCTGTCACCCCCTGTCTGCCTGTGGGGGGGACTCAGCCCCCGGGAACCCTGCGCCCAAGATGAGGAGCAAAACGGAATTCACGTGAAAACAAGGCTGCAGGGGGCATTTTCCCAAAGTGGTGCATCTAACGGTGCCCTAAAAGGTACATTTCAAGACAATGAACGAATGACCTCTGTGTATGGCTGGCTCATTCCACCTAGATCCCTTTCATCTCTACCTTCCAGGTTAGTTACCTTTTGCCACATAACAAATGACCCGAGATCTCAGTGGTTCCTCGCCTGTTGTAACTTTGTGCTCAGCGGGGCAGGGCCCCTCACACTTGGGGTTCAGCAGGGCTGGGGCGCCTGAGGTGGGGCATGGGCCTGCACTCATGCTGCACTGCTGGCTGGTCTGAGCCCCACTGGCTCCCCACTGCTGCTGGTCCAATCCTCCTGGGCTCTACGCAACAGTTACCCAGCATAGACGCCTCCCGAAGGGACCGCCCGGCCCCCTACCCGCCTTCAGGCCACCCATAGACTCCTGGCTCCTGCCTGATGCTGGGCCCACTGGTTTCTTGTCCCCGCTCGCCTGATGGGGCGGGATCATCTCTGCTTCCTTCCTGGCCCTGCCCCCAGGGCTGCGGGCAGGCCCCTTATACAGTGGGTGCTAAGACACTTGGCTCCAGGAAGCCGGGCATGAGCTGAGCCGGGGCTGCCAGGAACGAGAATAAAAGTGGAAAAGCAGTTTAAAGGCGGTGAGATCCCTCCTTCAAATACTTACGACAGAGCCATGCGGCCAGGGGAGCACGCTAGTGATAAACCCAAAGGTTACGGCCGCGGGTGGTATGGCGGGAACTGCCCGCCGGACCCTGCAGTGTCTGTGGGCTTCCCAGCTCCGACCTGACCCACGGCTGTTTTCTTGTTACTTCATTATGTTTTTTAAGCGCAGAAGAAATGCAGTCACAATGATGAGTGTCAAGGAAAAAGGCCCACGGTCGCCAGACATAGGCTGGGCCAATCCCCCGAGAGTCCCCCCAGCCTGTCACAGCCCCTGGTGACAGCTGTGTCTGTCCCAGTCACACTTCACCCTCACCACCCCAGCCAAGCAGAGGCTTTGGACCAGACTGGGTCAAGGCCAAGGTCCCCACCCCTGCCTCATTCACACTAAACTCTAAGTATGACGAGGTCCCCAGAATTCTGACTTTTCCCATGGTGATTTCGGCCACTCTGGAAATACTCTTTCTGAGCTGTTTCTCTCTTTTTTGTTGATTAAAGTGCCACTACCTCACTGGCTGAGCTGTTCCTGGGAGACACCCCCAGCCCCCAGCCCCAAGCCAAGCCTGGCTTCATCTCTGCCTCTGAACTGCCTCTTCTGGACATTTCATACGAGGAATCGTAGGAGATGTCCTGTGCGGTTGGCTTCTTTTACCAAGTGGCAAGTTTTGCTGGTCCGGGCCTGCGGGAGCAGATGTCAGCGCTTCCTTCCTGTTTATGGCCAATGACATTCCATTTTATGGGGCATCACCTTTTTCCTCTGCTCCTCAACAGCTGGGATTCAGGCTGTTTTTACTTTCTGGATCTTAAGAACGGTGCTGCTAGGACACTAGAGTCCAAGTTTGGGCTCCAGTTCGCAGCCGCACTGAGGCAGGAAGGCCTCCCGCCCTCCAGGTCCTCACGGGCATGGTGCCTGCTTCCTTCTGCTCTCCTTGGGGGGAGGCGGCCGCGGTGCCGTTTTTTGTTTTATTTCCTTTGCTTGGATTTGCACTGAGTGTCCTACAAAACCAGTGCAAGTGAATCACAGTCTGCCCAGGGCCATGACCGGGGGAGTGGAAGGGACAGGGCTCCTGCCCCTCCCCTATGCCAACCAGCTGTGCCCCAGAGGTATTAACAAAAAATGTGTTTTAAATGAACTATCAAAATTTTAAAAGAAAAACCAGTGTGCATTTCTCAGCGGGCTGCAAAGGCAGAATCTGTTTTTACAGCTGAAGACAATAAAAAAAAAAATGGGCAGGTGGGAATATACCACAAAATGTAAAGGACTAAAGAAAGTTCGTTTATCCAGGAGCGCATTCAAAACACACAGAAACCCAGGCCCACGGCACACGCCTGTAATCCCAGAGCTCTGGGAGGCTGAGGCAAGAGGATCGGATTGTAAGTCTGAGCACAGCTTGGGCAACTTAGTGAGACCCTGTCTCAAATTTTAAAACAAAAAGGGGTGGGATATAGCTCACAGTGAAGACCCTGGGTTCAATTCCTGGTACCAAAAAATAAAAAACAAACAAAAAAACAACAACAAAAAACAAACCTCTCCGGAGCCTGGCTGGGCGGGTGCGGGCAGGGTATTTTCCAAGCCCTCCCTGTGGACTGGGCAGCCTGATAACTGGGATTGCTCTGGGTGGGGCCGCAGCTCCGGGTTTGCAGGTTTCACGAGGCTGACCGCTGTTGGAGCCAGCGAGCGTGGTGGCGTTGGGCTTGGCACAGGTCCGTGGAGACCCCCAGATCTTTAGAACTGGAAGGGGTGACAGGGAAGATGCTGGGGCCCCCAGCACTGAGCACTGGGCCTGATGGCCAGAGCTGGACTTCCTCAGCACGGGGCAGCAGGGTGCCGGGCCTCACTGTGGGGAGAGCAGAGGGGCTCCCCGCGTCTCCCCAGCCAGCCTGTGTGCCCCCACGCCCTGTCCCATGGGGCAGCTTGAAGGAGCAAGGAGGAAATCGAGGCTGGGGGGAGCGGAGGGACTCGCCAAGGAAAGGGACTCGCCACGGTTTTTAAGGAAAAGAACTGGGGTTCACACACGTCTGTCTGAGGTGGAGCCTGAGATCCCCTTCTGAGGCAAAGCTCACTCTGTGGGGCGGGAACAGGGTCCTGCTACCCGTCCCCTCCATCCTCGTCCCTGCCCCCTGCCTGGCTCCCTTCCTTCCTGCCTCCCATCCTCTCCTGCCCCCCAACCTGTGTTCCCTCCAGCCAGGAAGGACTGAGAAATAGCTGTCCCCGCCCCAAGGCCCCCACCTGGTAAGGACTCAGAAGTGCACGGGAAGGACCAGCAGTGAGGATGGCAAACCAGGGGCACTCACAGAGCAGGGGGTGCAGGGGCCCCTGGGCCGCGTCGCCAGAGCAGCTCCTGTATGCGGCTGCCCGCCCTTTCCCCCCACACTCGCTCATCCCCCCACTCACTGTGCTCCACGGCCACGCGCGGCCCCTCCCCTCCCACACAGCACATTGTGTGGCCCAGCTTCCCAGCCACTGGCAGACAGGCAGCTTTGGCACTGGAGCCTCAGTGTGGGCCCCTCTGTGGCAGCTGCTCACTGTGCGACCTTGGGCAACTTCCCTCATGTGCTGAGCCTTGGTGTCTGTGTCTGGAAAATGGGCTGTTGCAAGGATGGGAGGAGCCCCAGAAGGCTCGGTTGCAGGGGGCACACGTTCTTTTCTTTTTTTAAAGCAGTGTCAAAGTCTGTTCGAGGAAGTGGAAGTGAGGAGTGGGAGAGAAACTGGCTCTGCAGAGCGGCCTTGGGCAGCGTGAAAAGAGAGAGAGCAGAGATAAAGGTACACGCTGCGCCTGGGAAACACGGCACGGGCCAGCGCGGAAAGCGGCGATAGCTGGCACACGCGTTTGCTCTGACTTACGCTTCTGAGAAGGTAGAGCCTGCGACCCTTGACCGGAGGCAGAGCGGGGACGGAGCAGCGGCTGTGCCCCGCCCAGCTCAGCGGCAGGGGGGACACACAGTTCCCCCGCAGCTAGCAGTCTGGAGAGAGTGCAGATGACGAGTCCAACAGCCAGGCGCTGGCTCCGGGTCCCCCCTTGACGTCTCAGCCGAAATAGCACGGCGCTGTTAGGAAGGAAGCAAGGCCTTCCCACGGTCCTCCTGCCTCGGTTTATGGGGGTCGTGAGGCTCATGTGATGGTTTTATTCTCTCTATTAGAACATATTTATTTATATTTACATTATTTATTATATATATTTATTATTATATTTATTTATATATATTAGAACATATTTATGTATTTATTTGTATTGGACATTTTCCCAACAATGCTAGTTTTATCATTTAGAAAAATACTTTTATTTATTTATTTTGGGAACCAGGAGTCGAACTCACAACCTCACACCTGCCAGGCAGGCGCTGTGCCACTGAGCTACACCCCTGGTCCCGATCGATACCTTTCTCTTAATTCCTCCGCCTTAGGTGGGCAGCGCTGGGGCAGGAGGCCGGCAGGAGGCTCCGGGGACGGGAGTAGGCAGGGAGGGACTGTCCCTGCTCTCCCTGCACTTGCTTGCGGTGCTCCTGAGGCAAGTCCTCAGCCGATAAGCAGAGCCAGGCCCCTTATCGGTACCCCCAGGAGGTATCTGGGGGCCAGGTGCCCACCCTCGCCGTGCCTGCGTGACGCCCCGCCACAGGCCTGCTGGCAGCCGTAGCTGGACAGCCCCCTGCCTGCTGCCGCAGGGGACCTGGTGTTTACATTTTGGGGGGACAACTATGAGTGTGACTCAGCAGCAGGCCGGGGATGGGGAAGAGTGGCCCGGCTGACAGGGGAAGGGGCAGTGGCCAGAGCCTGTCCCTGGGGGAAATGTGTGGTCCCAGGCCCAAGCCGCTGAGGTCTAAGTCTTGCCACTTGCCAGTTCTCTGGCAGGGGGAACGGCTGGATCTTCTCTGGTTGTTTTTCCCATCTGTGAAATGGGCACAGTCAGCTTCCCATAGGATCCCGGGAAGGCTCAGGAAGTGATGGGCGCAGAGCCATGGCAAGGGTTCACTAAATGTTAGTTTTCAGGAACTTGGGGACACTGAGGACATCCAAAACTCGATGAGACATTGAGGCAAACAGCTGCTGCACTTGACTGCAAATACAGGTTCTCCACCAGCTGGTCGGACCTAAACGGCAGTGGAGGGGTTCACAGGAATCAGGCTGGCTTCTCATCTGCACTTGGCCTCCAGCCAGCTTTTCTCTTGGCTGCAGGGGGTGGTGGCTCTGTGAGCTGGCTGCCTCCCTGCACCAGACTCAACCGAGAGCATCCCCGGCTCTCTCCCCTTTTACCCTAGCCCAGCTACAACAGATGTAACCGTGGCTCAGTCAGTCACCCAGGACCAATATGGCAGCTGTAGCTCCAGCCACCACACCATTATACGCAGACTTCAAAGTGGAAGAGCAAGAGGTGGTGTGACCATCCAGCCCTATCCATGTAGGCAGGTCAAGGCAGGTATTCTTCATGCCTGAAAGAGGCATGCTCAGGAACTGGGGGACTGAACCCTCGTCAAGATGTTCCCGCTCAAGCTCCTAGAGGCCACAGGGCCAGAAAGCAGCAACTTGGGCCTTAGAGGCAGACAGACCGAAGCCCAAAGTCCAGATTGGCTGCTTCTTACCATGCACTGCGCCATCTCACGCGTGAGCCATGTGCCTGAGGTAGCATGAGACTTTTCCACGACCAAGGGAGGGTTGGGGAGGAAACTGAGTCAGCACTCAGGAGAACACCACAGGGTGCCTCCCTGCACCCAGCACCCAGCTAGAGACCCCAGGTGGCCAAGTGCTTCAGGCCTCCTTCCTGCAGGACCAGGAGATGCTGTGACCCATGTGGACCGCAGAATCTTGAACTGTCCTCCCAGATCCACCAGAAGGAACTCTGGCCAAGGTGGCAGGTGCCCCAGTCCTGGCTATTTGAGGGGCGAGAGGGCGGAAGGAGCAGCAGGCCCTGCAGACTCTACTGGCTGGAGGCAAAGAGCGTTAAGTCTGGTCCCCCCATCTCCAAGGAGCCCTGGGCAATAGGGCATTAAGATCCTGGAAGTCAGGAGGAAGAAACTGGGCGCTTTCTGGCCCCCAGGTAGCTATATGCCCAGCTAGACACCTGCATATACCCACCCTGCCTTGCAGTTAGGGATGGCTGTGTAGTAACGCTGGCCCCTGAAGTGAAAGAGAGATTTTGCAATCAACTTCTGAAAGCCTCAGCTTGAAGTACTCTAGGCTTCATCCTTCTTCCTGCTGCTTGGAACTTGGACATGGTGTCTGGGGCTCCAGCAGCCATCAGGGTCCATGAAAGGGCGGTGAAGAAGGAAGCTATGTATTACAGTGATGCATGGGGAGACAGAGCCTGAGTCCTTGATGGTGTTCCACCAAGTTCTGGTCTGCATGCTTCACAGTTCTTTTACATAAGAAAAAAATGTTGCTAAGAACCACCATGACTTTGGATTTTCTGCATGGTGCAGAGCCTAATTTTACAGAATACAGATCACTGGACACTATATGTGTACACAGCCATGATGGCATGTGGCAGAAAACCCTAAACCAATATGTTTAAGTGAAAGGGGGAATGTATTAGGGTCTAGCTTCAGATATAGCTGGATCAAGGGGCCCCAGAAATGTCCCCCAACACCCAGACTGCTCGCTTCCTCTCAGCCATTCTCCTACTGGTCAGCTTCCTTCCAGGAAGCCTCTTCCCAAGCACAACTGCTCCCACCAAGGATCCTCTCAGCTACCCCAGCTCTGCCCCAAGAGCTCCACTAAAAGGCCCAGCCCGGCTCTGGTCCCCCCAGGCCATCAACCTTGTTGTGGCTGAGCTGGGGCTCCCCACGGAGCCTCTGAGCCCCGGTCTTGAGGTCCCCAGAGCTGCTGCTGGCCTCAGTCAGGGTGAACACGGCAGTCAGAAACTCTGGGTGTTCCCCAGGGCTCTGTCTAGGGAGCTGTGCGGTGAAGAAACTGAGACTTGGTCAAGATGGAATGAACCCCCATGCCCACAGCACAGGGGCAGAGCAAGCTGCGGGCAGAAGCACAGAGGGGCCTTCACACTGTCTGGCTCCCTTTTGGAGCTGGCTGGCTGTGACTGTGCCCTAGATGGGAGCAGCGGCCGGTGGACTTGGAGAAGCACGTTTTCCTCTCTGGGCCTCGGTTTGCCCCTCTGGAATATGGGAAGAGTGCGATGCCAGTCAGTAAGGACAGCCTGGTGCAACCGCCTCGGCCTCACCCTGCAGGAGGCTCTGGTCACAGGGTTGGACGGGCCCAGGCCTTCTGCACCCTGGCTCACAGGCTTCACAGGGTGGCCACGTCCCTCCCACGCGTCCCCACCCTATGAGCACTGCAGAAGGCAGAGCCTGGTAGCGGCGTGGGGACAGGGAAGGAAGGGGAGGGTGGCATGCTTCTGTCTCCATGGCAACTGGCCCTCAGTCCCACTGGGCACCCTGGGCAGGGGTGGGACGGGTGTCGGTGTGAGCCTTCGTCCCTAACTGCCAGGGGCACTGGTGGGGCTGCTTGCCGCCAGGGCCAGCAGGAAGTGCCCCAGCCCACCCGGCCTGGCTGGGCAGAGCCTGGCTCACCTCTCCTCCCCAAGTCACTGAATGGCAGCTCCGTGGCCCCACATGGCCCTGTAGTGTGGAGCAGATGGAGCCACAGCCCCGCCCCCGTGTGCCCAGGCGTCAGTGTATTTGTGCGCGTCCACGTGTGCGCGTGGTGTGGGCTCACGTGGACTACTGTGACTGTTTCCACATATGTATGTGTGTGTGTCTGTGTGTGCTTCACAGACACAAAGCATGTGTGTGTGTGTCAAGTCAGGGTGCACATGTGGAGACGTCGTTGTGTCTGTGGATGTCTGAATGTGTCTGTGGGTATCTGGGCACCTGTGCATGGCCTGTGGCTTCGCACGTGTCCCCACATATGCGTGTAAACGCACAGAAAGCACATACATGCATGTGTGCACACACCTGTGCACAGAGGATCCTGGGGTGCGCCTATATCCACCCCCAGTGCACCTGTGTGTGCGAATGTCTGTGGGGAGGGCGAGGAGGATGTGCTGAGGTAGGTGCGTACGCACAACCGTGTGCGTGGTGTGTGCACAGCCACCCGGCCCTCTGCTGGGTGGGACCAGGCCAGCGACAGGACGGACACAGGAGGAAGGCGGGGACTGAGTGGCTGTCCAGCCCAGTGCATGGCCCCTTGCTGTGCCCACCCTCACTGTGCCCTGCTAGGTGTCAGGCACTTGCTGGCTCGCTGACAGGAATACAGGGGAGGCCAGAAGTCCCTACTTTCAGGAAGACAGTGCAGGGAAGCTCAGGGAAGCCTTGGCCTGAGGGGCTTGGCTCAGAGGTGGGGGGTGTGCTGGGCGAACCCCGCCTCCATCTCCCCAGGCGCTGTCTCCTGGCGTCTGTTTCCCCAGCTGTCCCCTGGGCTGCCTCCTGGGTAACAGCATCCAGAGGAGGCTTCAGCCCAGGGCAGCATGGCCATTCTAATGACAGTCCGCTGGCCCCAGTTCAACCACTCTCAGCTCAGCAGGGCAACTCCAGGGGTCCTGGGCTCGCCCTCCCAGACCCTCCAGCCCGGGGCCCCAGGAGGTGCTCTCCAGGCCAAGCTTTCCTGAAGGCTTGTCCCAGGGCCTGTCACCAGCTGATAGGGACGGAAGTGTGCTGGTCGTGTGTGGCCTCGCAGATAACCCTGGCAGTGCCCACACCCCTCCCAGGCCCCAGACTATCAGCACAGCAGTCCAGGGAGCCCCGTGACCTCCTAACCTCATCGCAGTGTTTGCAAACTAGGGTGCTTGGGAGAGGGAGGGGAGGGCAGAAGGGGAGGACTCAGCCTGGGCAGGATCTCGCCTGAAGGGAGCAGAGACCTCAGTGAACAGCTCCAAGTTTATAGGGACTGGAAAAAGCCACAGGGGGCCCCCAGGAGGCAGTGCAGGCCGGGTCACCCAAGGTCCCGGCACCCCCCTGCCACGGTGACTAGCCCTGCCTCTACGGGGCTGACTACCTGGAGACCACAGTGGCTCTGGGGTGGTCACACCCAGCTGGAGCACTAGTGGCCCCGTGTATTGTGGCTGTGTATGGGGTGTCCTCCTCTGTGGGAAGGACCAGCAGGTGTCGGCTTCCGGAGGCAGTGGGGACTGGGGTGGCAGCTGCCCGAGCTCTGCTGGTCCTTCCTACATATGTGGACACTGGGTGCACCTGTCTCCCAGCCAGCTCCACTTGGCTGCTGCAGGGACTCTCCAGCGCCCTCCATCCATACACTCTGGCTTCTCCTGGCTCAGCAAATTTTAACTGGAATGGGCAGCCCTAAAACCCCCACTGCCCCCTGGGGCCTGCCCTCAGCCAGGGATCAGAGGGAAGTTTAGGTTGCTGAAGGCTTTGGTTTCCCACTGTGTGTGGTCAGCACTAGGTGCAGAAGTACAGCAGGACGCCAGAGAGCTCCTGCCCCACGGAGATGGGACAAGGACTGACCAGGACGTGGAAGATGCCCTCAGTTTCTGAGTGACAGAGGGGTCAGCAAGCACGACGGCCCGGGGTGGCTCTGCCTGCTGTGCCTGAGGGACAGCTCGGGGGTGGCCAGAGCTGGACAGAGACTCCACAGCGGACAGGGCTGTCCTACGCTGACCCCAGCAGCCAGCAGGTCAGGTGTCAGAACTACTGGCCCCCAGGCTAAAGGCAGAAAACTGGACTGATGTTCTCTTCAAAGAAAACAAGTTTTATTTTTATAATCAGAATATTCTAATAAAAATATTATTATAACATTAGCTACCTTTGTTTTCCGGGCCTTGACTTATACCAGGCGTGCTAGAGCGCCTGCAAGCTCAGCTCCCTGAGGTAGGTCTGAGGACACCCCAGCCCGGCCTGCCACTGCCACACCCCTCTCCTCCGATGGGGGGTCTCCCTGACCCTCCCAGCCCTTGATGGAGCCACTCCTAGCACGAGAACTTCTCCCCTCCCCTCCCCCCATCCCAAGGCAGGCAGGCCCACATCCCTGCAGGTGTACAGGGAGGGCGGGGCACAGGGTCCTGCACTCCCACCCTCCCCAAGCGCCCCAGGGCTTGGAGCTGCCAGTGCCAGGTGGAGGCAGCAAGCTGCACCAGTGACAGCGACACACAGCGGAGAGCTCACCCTTGCTGGCCCAACCAGGCAGCAGGCACTCTTGGCAGTTGCCCAGGAGGCCCCTGTGGGGCAGCTGATGACACCCACCCCATGGAGGGGCGGCCAGCAAACAGTATTACACAGAAATACTGCCGTCGTCTTTGTGGTGAAACCACCAGCAAAAACAAGTCTCTCAGTCAAAAATAGGTTTAGGATTCTGGGTGGCAGCAGTCTCCACCGAAAAAATATACTCAAATTCTGAAATCACTTAGTAGCAAAATAATTACAACAGGAAGAAAGTTGCAGTGTTTTGACCGAAGGGGACAGCTGCCTGCAGCAGGACGCCCTGCGGGGCAGAGGCTCGGGCAGCCGCGCAGGCTCCTTAGAGAAGGGTGGCCAAGGTGTGCAGCACAGGCAGGGCACCTGCGACAGGGTCACTGCGCTTCTCTCTTCCAGGTCTCCCCTGAGAAGGCACCTGGCGGCACAGGGTGTCACATGGCCCTGCAAGATGCCCTGGTGGTTTCAGGCCTGTGGGCACCTGGCGTGTGACTGGGGCTGGAGAGGTGGTAGGAATCAGGTAGGTGTCAGGAATCAGGTGCCTCTTCACGTGGCTTCTCGGTCACCCTCTCTTCTCCAAGTCCTCCCAACAAGGCACGGTAAGACCCGGACGTGCAGAGAAGCCATCTTTCAGCCACCCCAGGGCTCAGGCAGCACCCAAGGGGCCTCAGGAGACACGAATGCTGGTGGCACCCGTAGTCCCTGGGTGGACAGGCCTCACTGCATCCTATCCGACTGCAGCTGCGGTGCCTGATACTGCACGAAGGTAGTGCCCGCGGGGGCAGCAGCGGAAAGGGCCTGTGGCAGGGCGGCCGGGTAGCCGTAGCCCACGAAGCTGGTGGCCGTGGCGGGTGAGGCGGCATACGGGTACTGGTCGTAGGTGGCTGGCGGGTACTGGGCATAGGCAGGACTGGCTGGCGTGTACTCAATGTAGGGTGAGGTCAGCGAGGGGACCGGTGCGGCTGGGATCACCACGCTGGGCTGGACGATGGCTTGCGGGTAGATGTAGTGCGGAGTCAGCCTGTGGGCCAAGCAGAGAGTCAGGTGCGCAGGCGCTCGGCTCCCACCCCCACCCCCACTAGCGCAGCTGCCTCACTGGCAGGGAAAGTGGAGTGTGTGTGTGGGGTGTGAACACATGCATGCGGCTCACAATGAGAGGTAGTGATGGGGGTGGGAGGGACAGAGAGAACAGCCTCCCCCGAGGTCACAGTGGCCAGGGCTTACCCATGCTACTCAGGGGACACAGCACCACACACCTGGACCCACCCCTCAGTCCAGCAAGAGGACCGTTTACAAACAATGCCCCAGCTCACAATGCCGGGAGCAGGGCAGTCCCAGCTACTGAGGACAGGCACTCCCACATGCTGCTTCCAGCACCAAAGGGGGCCTCACTACCTCGCACATGGCACCCCAGCCCTCGACGAGAGGGAAGGGGGTGAGGCTAGGAGTCGCCAGCCACCCTGCACAAGGGGGCTCAAGACCTCCACAGGAGCAGCACCTCTGCAGCAGCAAGCACCCCTGAGGTCACTGCATTGGTAAGATGGGCCCAGGTTCCACACCCTGCCCAGACTCCCTGAGCTCCCATCTACCGGGCAGGGACTGAATCCAGGACAACCCTTTGGAGAGCATTCTGGAAGCACAGGGTTCTCCCTCCCCTGGGCCAGACCCCTTCTAGATACAAGAGGAGCCTACACTCCCAGTTGGAAGCACCCGGCAGGCCCTTGCATAGGAACTGAAAAACCAAGTGGCAGCCTCGGGGCACAGAGCATACCCATACCCAGTGTCCCTCCAGAGCAGCCTGCAGCGCGACTCCAGGAAGTCCCCGCGCCCCACCCACCTCACAGCTAGGAAAGAAGCACCAGAACTGAGATGCTGATTATGCAAAACAGAGCTGCTGTTTATGCTAAAAGGATTCAAATGTGTACTGATAGCCCAAAGGGGAGGTGAGGCTAACTCTCACAGAACTGTTTGTTTCACGGGTCCCCAAGAAACTTCCCATCACCATGGCTGCAAAGGAGACAGAAACAGCCATGGGGGGCTGGTTTCAGGTGGGTCTGAATATCTTCACATGGACAACAGATTCATGTATGTGATGGCTGTGTCCACACGTCCCCCAAAGCCTCATTTGGTCATGGGGGTACTTTGCCAGAGATGGGTACGTTAGAGTGTGTGACTGATTCATGGTGCAGTGCCAGACTCAAGGGCACTAGGGTTAATGGCGCAAGTGCTACTACCCTGAGTAGCCTGGGTGAGGGAAGGGACAGAAGGGCTGCGGTCACCGCCCCGCCTGCCTTACTGCCTTCTGCCCACCATGGACTGTTTCTCCTCCATGATGCCTGTGTGCCGTGTCACCTGTCTCGGAGCCAGTCCATGATGGACTGAAACCTGCAAACTGTGAGCCAAAGTGCCGTATACCTTTCCCAGTGTAAGTAAGGACCAAAATGTATTCTGAAATAGGAGGAAAATGTTCAAATGGGGAGGGGAGTAAGACGGAAAGGGGAAAGAAGGGTAAATTTTAAAAATGACAAGAGAAGAAGGGAGAACAGGAAACGAAGCTTTGTAATTGGGGAAGGGGAGGGGCTGAAGGAAGGGGCAGGGAGTGGGGAAAAATAAGTTACATCATGTACAGGTTCAAATTCTCTGATGATCATTACGTGTATCTAAAATGTACTAATAAAATCTAATATTAAAAAACCTTTCTAAATCCTTTAATTTTTGGCATCAGGTATTTCGCTTCAGCAATGAAAACAATAACCAAGGTAATGTGCATGATAAAAGATAACACTAGTCACAGGCAGAGGGAGGAGGAACAGCAATCGGCCACCCATTCTTGAATAGATGAGTGGCGTGTCCATCCACAAGATGCAATCTCACCTGGCCGTCAAAGGGGAGACAGTGCTACCAAGATGCAATCTCACCTGGCCGTCAAAGGGGAGACAGTGCTACCAACACAGGTGATCCTCCAAAATGGTTCACTAAGCGACAGAAGCCAGACCCCAAAGGTCACACTTTGTCCTACAAGTCCATTATATAAATATATGAAATGTACAGAACAGACAAATCTACAGAGACAAGAGGACAAGCGACCATCTGCAAGCAGAGAAACGAGAAGAGTTGCTCAGTGGCTCCCCTCTGGGATGCTGAGAGTGTCAGAGGACCGGAAGGTGGCTGCTGCAGGACTGTGAAGTACCGAATGTCCGCGTGGGATTGGCTCCAAGGGCAGGCTGTGAGCACCACAGTTCACCACTCTGACACCACACACACGAACCAGCCTGAGCCCGCTCGGGGAGGGGCCTGCCAGGCAGACAGTGTCGGCAGAGCAGGGCACCAAGGCTGGGCTTGGGGGCCTCCACTGCCAGGGGCTGGCTGCAAACACCTTGGGGCACACTTGGCCCTATGTCTGAGGGCTCCCCTGACCAGAGCATCACCCTTACTGCTGTGGTGACAACACACAGTGCAGACAGCAAGCAGCACTCTGCACCCCACACGGACTTGGGTGGCAGCTGGCGAGGCCAGGAGGCCTCTACCGGGAACCCATATCCTGCCCTTGCTCTGTGCCCAGCCCTCTCCTCCAAGGAGGCACAGGGTTGGAGCGGCACCAGGCCAGTGTTTACGTCCTACCCTCTGGTGACCTCACACACCTGCTCTGGTGTGGCCGAGTGGAGCACCTGGCTTTGCCCTTGAGGCCTTTGCTTTCCAAATGAGGGAAGCACAGGAGCACAGCAGCCTGAAAAACCACAGCAAACCAGTGTCTCAGAAGCCCCACAGCATGGGTGGGAGTTGGTGGGAGGAGGGCAAGGAGACATCACGCCCAGAGGCAGGAACATCTCCAGGGCTGCAGAGACCAGAGGGCCCAGAGGGGCCAGCAGGGTAGATGGCAGAGAGGGGCCAAAAAGGAGCAAGCGAGTGCGGAGGGGCCAGGCCAGGCACCGGGCCACCCCTGCCAGCACCAGCCTCTCTGGGCCTGCATATCACGTTCCCAAACCTTGGTGCCACAGCCAACCCTGCCCATGGGAGCCTGCACCCCACACTGCAGGGCCAAAACTCAGACCTTTCCCACCACCCCATCTCCACCTGCAGCCCTGTCCCTTCCCATGCCTCAGGAGGTCAGGCCCTGCTGCCTGGCCTGCTCCCGCCAGGTGAGCCTGTGGGAGGTCGGGCGCCCAGCTGGTCTCTGAGGCCCAGGGGAGGGCAAGCGGGCACGGTACTGCTGACTTGGTGCTGTGCCCAGCATGCTGTCCTGTCTCCCTTACCACTGTCTCGGCAGGGGCCCACTTGAAAGCTCGAAAACACACCCTGAAGAGAAGGAAGCTCTCAAAGTGTTGAGCCCATAACTTCTCCAAACATAGGCAGGGCAGCCCCCGGCAGCAAACCCCAGCCTGGCTGTGCAGCCCTCAAAATGTGGGCCCAGCCAATCCTGTGGCTCCCCGACACCAGGCCCTAGGGTCCGACCCAGCCAGAGAGACCTGCTGGCAGATCCCGGTGCAGGAAGAGCACCCCTGCCCTCCCATCACACAAGCTCTGCCTGACCCACTGTCCAGACTGCTGCCAGCCCCCCAGGGCCCCAATGCCCACTGGCATGGGGGAGAGGGCACGGTGCCTCAGCCACCAACGAGCTGCTACGCTTCCATGACCCCAACCCTCAGGGATGCCGCGTGGCCACAGCTGCCCATCTGTGCTTCCCCAGGGTTCCGTCCAGCTGCCATGCATGTGAAGAGCCCCAGACGCCTGCCAAAGCGTTCTCACAGCCCGGATCGCTCACTCAATACACTTCCAAGAGGGAAGGAGGCTGAGCGCCCTGCCCAGTCCGAGAGCAGGCGTGTGACAGAGCGCCCTGCTGTGAGGCCAGTCGTGGGTGCAAATCATGACTGAGGGGGTGAGGCCCAGGCCGGGATAAGAACGTCCCCACAGCCAATGAGAGGAGCCGGATAGGACGGGGGAGGGGGGCAGGGCGCGATCCGTGTCTCCCTCCTGCGTGTGGCTAAGGGCCAGGCCCCCCACATCCACTTCTTCACATGTACGGCTCCCGGCACCAGCTCTCGGTGGGAACTCGCCTCACCCAGCAGTGCCTCTACCACTGCACTGTGTCCCCAGGGACTCGCTACTGTCTGGGTTGTTTCTAGTTGGCACAACTGGGGGGCCGGAAAGGATGCACGGAGCTATTGGCAACTTGTGGGTAGAAGCCAGGTCACTGCTGATATCCTATGCTGGGGCCAGGTCAGCCCCAGGGTGGAATTACCCAGTCCAGGAGGCCAGGCGGCCCAGGCTGAAAACCCGCTGCAGGGTACCTCTGACTACCCAGTGGAGGGCCCAAGAGGAGCAGCAACCGGTGCAACAACCACAAGCCCACATGGAGCAGGAAAGGACAAGCTCGGAGTGATACATGCGTACGTGGATGCATACATGATACACGATGTGCACATGGATGCATGTGTGCACAGAAAAACCCTCTCCGCTCTTTAGGGAGAAAGACCCAACGGAGAGCCAGCCCTGACCCCAGGACCAAGTCCCGACTGCCTGATACTAGGGAAGGGTGTGTGTACGCCCTGCAGCCTCTGTAGCACCCTGGCTAGGTACCATGGCCTCTGGCATTATTTGGAAAGGCTGTGGGTCGGGGCACAAGGAGCCCACCTGCCCACCACACCCCAACAACAGCAGCCCAAGAACTCGCCCTCTCTGCCTCAACGAAGAGCCCACCAGACCAGTGGGTACCACCTGCCCTACCCCTCCCCTCGGCCTACTCATACCCCACACATCCCTCACGATCCCCAGCCCAATCCTTCACACACAGGCTGGAGGGGTCACGTTAAGCTCTTGGGACACTGCTCCTGGGACCAGAAGCGGTCCTGCTCAGAACCAAACTCAGCTGCCACTGTGGCTTCCCTAATGCTCAGGCCCCCACTCACCCGCCCATACTCGCCTCTACCCCACCCCCTCCCTAGCCTCTCTTCCGCCACCCCAGCTCCCCTGCCGACCCTGGTGCCTGCTCCCTAGCCCACAGATTCTTCCCATGGCTCCACGCTCTCCTCAGAGAACTTCCTGTTGTCTTGCAACCTGAAGCCACTGGCTCATTTACCTGTGTCCCATCTGCCTTCCTCATGAGCCAGGAGCCTCGCTTCAACCGCTGGGTGCCAGGTCCCAGTGCAGCACTGCGGCGCTAAGGATCTGAGCAGGCACCACTGCTCCCTGGGCCAGAGGCACAGCCCAGGACCACAGGGAAGGAAGCAGAGCCGCAGCCCATATGGTTAGGTAGACAGAGGACAGCAGACACTGGGCAGAGGCCGCCAGCCTCAGTCCACCTGCTGGGGGCTAGGAGCCCCCGGACGTCCTCACCATGGCCTCTGTGGGAGGGACACCAGGAGCTGCCATAAGAACTGGCCACGCTGCACCTCAGGACCTCATAGACATCCAGGAGCCCCCCGTAGCCTAAAGGAGGCTGGGTGGATGGGGCCTTCCTCTCCTGGGACTGCTAGCCACCGAGTGTGGTGGACCACTTTGGCTTGAAACCCAAAGTGACCTCACACCCATCAGATGGCTCCAGCGCCCAAGGCCACAACCTTGTTCCCCTACAACAGGGCAGAAGACAGCCAGGTCTGGCTCCTTCTCCCTTCCCACCTCTAGGGAGGCTCTGGGCCAGAACCCCTAGTTCTGTTTCCTCTCTTCAGGAAACTTGTCCCTACCAAGCCCTTGAGCGTGCCTGCAGGACGGGTGTGCATGAAGGACGTCACCCTGTCCCAGAATCCCACCCTTGAGAGCAAAGGCAGGCACAGAAGACAGCCCAGGGCCATATGCTCCCCCATTCCCGTGGGACCTGGCGCCTGGCCAGTGGGGTGCACCAGGCAGGGACACTGCAGGGCTTCTGCTTCCTGCCAACCCCCCGGCCTGGGCAGCACTGAGTCTCTGAGTTGTGGACGGACTACAACGGCCATCCGAAGCCTTAGGGAGCTAAGTCCTTGGGGACACAGCCAGCAGTCCTGGTCCAGAGCTTCTGAGTGAAGAGAAGGTAGGGATGGGGATTGGAGGCCAAAAGCTGCTGGTTCAGGCTGGACCTGGACCAGTGTCACCTTGTCCAACAGCTGTTCCCTTGTCTCCCATTATCACCTCTGCTCGGGAGGCCCAGAGATGTATGACTAAGAATCCCAGCCCTGCCCAAGGTAGAACCTGCCTCAGATCCTGGTTGCTCCCAGGAGAGGGCGCAGGAGTCCGAGGAGGTGAGGGCAGCTGCTAATAAAAGTCAAGCGCAGGTGGGCAGTGTCAGGGACAGACACAAGCCTTACCCCACACTCAAAGCAAAACTCTCAGTGAAAATTACCTGGCCGCGGCCCAGGCGGGCTCACTTCCTGAGCCCAAGCTTACCACTGAAAAGAAGAATGAAATTGGCAAATGAGCCATTTCACTTTTTCTGCTCTCCAGGGGCCTTGTCCCAGAGGCTCGAGGCCACGTGGCAGTGCTGGGGTGACAGACGGGCCCTGTGCGCAGGCGCTAGGCAGGCAGGAAACCAAGCTGGGCTGACAGGGAATCCCCCGTGGCAAGGGAGCCAGGGCTATTCAGGCTCTTTAGGGCTCAACAAACAGGGCGGGCAGGTGTCGGGGAGCAAGTGACCCGTTCTCCGTATGGTAACGCCAGGTCCCAGAGGCAGCACTGCCCCAGCATGTCCAAATCCCCACGGAGAGTCCACCTGGACCGTGCCTGCCTCAGCCTCCTCCTGTGTCAAGGCCCACCCGACCCCCACATTTGCTCTGGAATGTTCCTGCACTCTTTCTTTCAAATACTCTTTAAGTGTGTACTCAGATCCCACTGCTTCTGCCAGTCTGGGTCCATGCAGCACCCTGGACTCACTGCCGGGGCAGAGCTGTCCTGGGGCCTCCATTGGGCCTTTGCAGCCCGGGCTCTCCTGCTTGCTATAGGGATGCTTAGAGCTGAATCCCCCTTTGCCTCAGCACCGGCCACAGCCCATGGCCCTGGAGCGGGATACCAGGGCCGGTCTGATGGCTGGTCCTCACGGCCATCGCTGCCTGTCACAGCCACCGCTGCCTGCTTTCCTGTGCACAGAGGCCTGGCCCTGGCTGCTCTCCTCCCTCCAAAACGCTTGACTTGACTCACTTGTCTGTCCTGACAGTGCCACCTGCTGCGGGGGAGCTGGGTCAGTCAGCACAGACCAGAGAAGCCAGCCTGACACCAAGGAAATGGTGAAGAGACACGGGTTCCCTGCCCACACCTGCGCAGGAGGGAGAAAGAGCACCCAGGCTCCCAGTGAGGGGAGTGTCCAGGCGCCCTGTGAGGGCAGCGTCCAGACTCCCCCACGCAGCAGTGTCAGCTGGCTCCAGGGCCTCCCCTCCTCTGGAAGCAACAGGTCTCACTCTCTGCCCCGCGTCAGGCCTCCTGATACCAAGTCCCTGGTCCCTCAGCCGAAGGCGTGCAGACAGGGGCTCTCCAACCCCCGCAGAGGGGCCCCCACCCCAGGGGCACAGAGGCCCAGAGAGGAAGCCAAGAGCGCCCGAAGACTGGCTCCTGTCACGGCAGATGGGGACAAACAACAGGTGCAGCACGGGCCGCCAGTGGGGAGAAGTGGGGAGGGCCAGGCACAGCCCACGCCGCTGCGCTCCTGACGAACTGTCAAACAGGAAGTGAATGTGGGGGCAGCATAAGGCCCCCCCGAGACACTCTGAAGGGAAAACGTGATGCTGCGGTGTGTGTGGGGGCCCTGGGGAGCCTCCAGGTGACCCTGCCCTCACACCTGCTGCTCCAGGGCCTCCCAGCCACCCCCACTGGACCCTCCCAGGCCTCACTCATTCAATTCCTCTTCTGAAATCATGGCAGACTCCTCAAAAGTTCCAAAAATACCACAGGGCCTCCCTGAGCTCAACCTCTCATACAATCATGCGCATCATTATGCACCAGAAAGGGCCAGGCACAGGGCTGGGCCGGGCAGCAGGCCTGGGGCATGTTTCACTGTGCAGCACTTGGGCCACCATCTTTGTGGGTCACGGAGCTCAGAAAAGCACTGGTTCCTCGGCCCAGTTACACTCAACACACAGGGCAGGCCAGTCCCTTGGGGGCTCCTCAGGGTTCCTGTTTACTGCATTCATCCCCACCTCCACCACCCAGCAGACAACCACGGGCACCCTGTGGCCAGAACACATCTCAAAGCACCCCAGGCACAGGGCCCAGATGCAGCGGGAGCACAATAAACACATGGGAGCCAATCTGGAGCAGCTCTTCCCCTTCTCCCCGCCCATGGGCTCCATGCTAGTGGGAGACTGCCATCCCCCATGGCCCCTCTGCCCATCCTCTACTCGGGCCCATCAGCACGCGTGCGCACACACTCACACAGGCCTGGCAGTGGTGAGGACACATGTCTCCTCCAAGCACCAGGGGCCTTCAGAGAAGGGTTCTGGAAATCATGGGGCCAGAGCAGAGGCACAAGCCCAGCAGAGGGTCGCATAGCTATCGCTGGTCTCAGTGGTCTGTGTTCACTCATCCAAGAGCTGCCACAGGGCAGCTGGGGCCAAAGCAACAAGGGCCTTGCCAGCCCTGTGTGCCCTGGCCTTGGCTTTACAAAGGCAGATGGGTCAGCAGACGTTGCTGCAGGGCTGGCAGCTGTTGTGATGCCTCAGGAAAGCTCTCGAGGCTTCCTACAGCCAGGCCCCAATCCACAGGTTCTGTCCACTGGTGTTCCAACCTCGGGGCAGCCCTGTGAGACAGCCCTGTCACCCTCCCCAGTACACAGGCAGGTAAAGGCCGGTGAGTGGGGGGCAGCGATGGCTTGAAGTAGGGCCCACCCCAGGTAACACACCTGATGACCAGCAGCCCCAGGACCCTGTCCTGTCATCTCCAGCCCCCAGGCCTGACCCCTCCCGGGCAGAGCTGGCACTCAGTCAACAGGCAGCAAGCACGCAGTATGATCCCGGTAAGAACAGGGAGGGTGACCCGCAAAGCAGCTGACCCTTCAAAAATAGCCCCGGAGAGGCTCCAAGTAAAGCCAGGCCGGGACAGACCTTGGCTCCTGCCAGGCCACAGGCCTTAGTGCATGGATCCACCTTGCCAGGAGCCATCTTTACACCGCTCCTGCCTCTTCTCCTCCCACCTCCTCTCCCCCCACCAGGCTGGCAGAGACCCTTAGCCAGGCCGTCTACAGCATCTACATCACCCCCAGGATTTACCACATGCCTGTGGGGCTGGCACAAATCACCTGCCACCCACCAGCTTCTCCAAATGCTGGCTTGGACCCACAGGGTTATAAGAAGGAAACACCTGTGGAGTTAGGTCCTAAATGGAGCCATTCAACATTAAAAAAAAAAAAAAAACAGAGGGCAGGAGAACCTAGGCAGATAACAAAGCATCAAAGCTCCTGGGGATACTTTCTTCACTGACTGACATTTCTGACCAAGTGGCTAAGGATTCCACCATGGCTAAGCCTAGAAGTGGGCCCAGAGCTGTCAAAGGCCCAGGACTGGGGACAGAAAGTGTGGGAGAAGTTCAGCCCTGCATGTGTGGACTCCGAGCTGCCCAGGCTGCGGCCCCCACTGAGCCCTCAGTCGTGGCAGGCTGGGCCCCACTGCCAGCCGAGCTGACAAAACTGACCGCTGAGTCAGGCACAGCTGTGCCCCGAGGCCGATTGTTCACTAAGACAAAGGGGACGCTGACAGTCCAACTCTCCAGCCCGGCCAGAGGGTGGGCGCTGGGAGCCTGCGGCTGACCCAGGCAGCCAGGCCCCACTGCAGCTCTGCGGCCACACAGCCAGGGCCACCCTGGGCCGTGTCAGGGGCAAGGAGAGACACTGGATAGTTAAGGACACTGCCCTCCTCTGCGCTTCAGTTCACTCTCACTGGAGATGAGAAGCGGACAGTCTCTGGCTCCTTGTCCCTGTTTGGGTCTCCACCCCTTGGCAACCAACAGTTTGAGGCGTCTTCATAGTCACAGGATTAAGTGGCCAGCCCACTGATCTGGTTACAAAACACTGTTGCTTGAAGTCAGGCACACACAATCTGTGACCAACTTGAGTCCCCTTGGACAAACGGCAGAGGACTTGGGGACAGCGAAGGGGAGAGCTGGGCCACCCTGCCCACCCACCCCACCAAGACAGCAGCAGGTGAGAGCACGTGTCCCAGAGCCAGCCGGGTTGAGACCTCATTCCTGACACTTACCCTTGCCACCTGTTATGAACCTTTCTTTGCCTTAGTTTGTTTGTTTGTTTCTCTCTTTTGTCTTTTTGAGACAGAGTCTCACTATGCAGTTCAGGCTGGCCTTGAGCTCACTTTAGCCTAGGCTGGTCTTGAATTCCCAACAATCTTCCTGCCTCAGTCTCCTGAGCGCAGGGATTTGCCTCAGTTTCTAGTCTATACTTGAAATCATCATCAGTCCCAATTGCAAAGGCTCGCTGTGAGGACTAGAAGAAGGCATTCGGGAAGCACGGTACACAGCCACGTGCCAGGCAGTTTTAAAGGCACTGTTCCTGTTTTCAGGGTGAGCAAACTATGGAGGATGCCACTCGGCAAGATGGATCCAGCAGGCAAGCAGCAAAGGCAAGATCTGAACCCAGGCTTGAGGGCTCACAGGCTACCAATGACAGTGTTATAGTCCCAGAGGCAGCCAGGGTGGAGCAGGGCCAAGTGGGGACTTGGGTGAGGAAGCAGCAAAGGCTGCACTGGCCTGCGCTCAGGCCCTGACCTCCCAGCAGTGCCTGTTCCAGCCCAGGTACCTAGAACAGAGCAGGCCACAGAAAAGCACAGAACACCCTCCTCACGTGGCTGAACCCCAGAAGAACTCAGGGAGGCATGTTGGCTGGGGTACCTCAAACACCTTCCAGGGTGACTGGGTATGGACAAAGCAGATCCAAGGTGACCCCACAACCATCGACCCCTGTAGCCCTCCAAATGCCCTCCGAGGAGGATGTGACACCGGAGGGCACAGGCAGGCAGGGCCCAGGCCACCTCTGGGCACCTGCAGCTCAGTCCACTGCTGGGCTCTCACACACACATCCATCCACCCACCCACAAGGAGGCCAAGGGACCAGTGTACCACCTCATAAGACCCGAGGACCTGGAGAGCAGGCAGCACCTTCCAGGGCATGGGAACAACCATGAGCCACAGGTAGCGTGCGCACACACACTCGGCTTAAGATACCCAACCCAGAAGCTGGGATCTCGGTATAAACAGCAACTATCCACTCCCCCAGACAGCCCCACCAGCATGTCCTGCACTGCGCAGAGCTCCCATGCACTGGGAAATCTGACAAAACCCAGGGTCCTCTGTGACCCTGAAGCCCATGAGCCCTTCCCCAAGCAGCTTCCAGGGTTTATTAGAATATAAAAGACTGTGGGAGGAGGGAGTCTTCTGAAATGGAAGGGACAGTGCCTGCGGTGTGCAGCTCCTAACTGAATCACACGAAAAGCCCACAGGCCAGTCCCACCCAAACCAATGACAGCTGGCGCTGGTCACAGCTCATCTGCTGCTGTGCTCAAACCTGCCACCTGTGCAGCCATGAAGCAAGGCAGAGGATGCCCAGGCAGAGCCCAGTCCACCAACCTAACGGTGTCAGCACCCCCTTCCCTGGAGCCTGTCTGCACTCTGCCAAGGCAGCTGTTGTCAAGAGCCCAAGCAGCAACTACCACCCTTTCAGGGTCTTTCAGGGAAGGTCACACAACCAGGTCAGGGAGCAAAGTTGGGACCTGGTAGGCAGGCTCCAAGAAGCACACACCCCTCTCTGAGCTGTGGCCTCTGCTGGGGATGGAGGAAGACTTCACCCCTCCCTCCACACCCCCAAAATACAATTACGTTTCTGCAAACCATCACTTCCTCAGCCTTTCAAGCCCCAGCAAGTCCCACAGCTGCTCACCTCATCTCAAAAGACCACCTCCCACTTCAAACCAGCCACCTCCACTCACCCGTAAGTCCGCTGGATCAAGGTGGGGTGTAGCTGCTGCACACCAACAGTGAAGCCTGGAATAAGAGGACAGTTAGGGACACTGCCCTAGGATCCCACACAAAGCGAGGAGAACCATATAGGCCATACAACCCTAGTACCAGGAATAATCAGCTTCCCCTTCCCTTACAAACCCCCAGACACCCAGCCAAAGCAGGCCAGGGGTCCTGGGAGTCTGCAGCCACTCCGTGTGACTCCCAATCTCCAGTCCCAGGGCCAACTTCCTCCTTCCTAAGAGCAGAGCTGACGAAGGGGGTGATGCACCTCCTTACCCTATCCCTCCGGAGCTGAGGGTGCCTGCCCTGTACCAGCTCTGCAGGCACATGATAGCTGACTGCCACTCCCGGGTCAGGGGGGCCTTTTCCACCCGACAGATATCAACGTTGAATACAGAAACTCAGAAGAGCTGGAAGTAAAACGCAAACTCTCACCCGTCTGCAGGCTCCGGGGCTTGGCGCCCAGATACGCTAGGTTCACATTGGCCTTCCGACCGTCAATGATGGGGTTGGGGTCTTTGCAAGCCCTCTCTGCTGCTGCCCGGTCGGCCATGGTCACCTGGAAGAGCACAGCTGGTCAGGAGCTTCCCTTGCTGGGTTGAGGAAGCCAGAAAGTGGGGACAGAAGGCTCCGCCTGGGCACTACGCCACCCTCCCCAGGGCGCCTGGGGCTCAGGACCTTTGAAACCCTTTCCCTCTGACCCCAGCCCAAAAGCCTCCTACAAACTGACTCAGAATTCAGGCTTCCTCCAAGTTCAAGTGCTGGGAAACCTGGCCTTCAAGCACAGAAACAATCCCCTGGGAAACGGGGCAAAGCTGAACCCCAAGTCCTAGCCTGGCAAGCTGCCACCAGGGAGGGCCATGAATTTCCTCGTGGGGCAGCTTGGAGACATTTGTCGTTGGAAAAGAAGTTGTTTTTACTTAAGCTGATGTTTATTTGGGGCGGCTGCGGCGGCTGCTAGAAAGTTTGGGGGTAGGAAGGGCCAAAGCACCCAAACACAACCTTGGCTACAGCCTTTGCCCCTCACCCG
Organism: Dinomys branickii; assembly: GCA_004027595.1. Taxonomy (NCBI): domain Eukaryota; kingdom Metazoa; phylum Chordata; class Mammalia; order Rodentia; family Dinomyidae; genus Dinomys; species Dinomys branickii. Next base: position 175,229 of record PVLD010001302.1, on the reverse strand, counting down.
CTATTGGCTACGATAAATCCCGAGTGGCCGTCCGACCCCCGAAACCTCTCCACCAAATTAGGAGTCCTCATGGAAACACAGCGGATCTCCCTTTCATGCCCAAGCTGGGAGAGGGGGAAGCGGGGGCGGCAGGTGCGAGCGCAGGGAGGCGTTGGGGTGGGCCGCCGGAGGGCCGCGGCAAGCTGGGCGTGAGCCCCAAGTTGACTGAGCCCCAGACCGAGATAAGGTGCGGGGGTGGGGAGCGGCGCGGCCGCGGGACCACTTACGAAGCCGTAGCCGCGGGACTTGCCGGTCTGGCGGTCGGTGATGACCACGGCCTCCTCGATATCCCCGAAGCCCTCGAAGTACTTCCTGAGCGAGGCGTCGGTGGTGTGGTAGGGCAGGCCGCCCACGAAGATCTTAGTGAACGTGGTGTCCTTCTGCGAGCCGTGCATGGCGCCGGGGGCGGCCGGGGGCCGCAGGAAGCCCGAGCTCGGGGCGCACGGCGCGGGCTGCAGCAGCATAGGGGTCTCCCCGCCGCTACGGACCCGGGCCGGGCGGGGCTGCGCTCATGGGGGGCGGTGGGGAGCGCACGGGGGGCAAAGAGCTCCCGTCCAGCCGCCAGGCCCGTCCGCTCGCACGCCGCTCCCGCCGAGTACGGCGTACCTCTCCGCTCCGGCGCTGCGCGAACTCAGCGCCTCGGCGCCCGCCCCCAGGCTTTGTAGTAGGCCCCGCCCCCGCATCCCGGACACGCCTCCATCCCCGCCCCGTACGCGGGGCCCATTGGGAAGTGTAGTCCGGGCCGCCGCCCAGCCGCGCCCAGCCGCGCCGGAAGCGCACGTCTCAAAGGGCGCGTATTGAAAGAGGGGCGACCCCAGGATTTCTGCCCCAATCACAAACCGGGTCTGCGGGCTTTGGCTCCTCGAGGTGCGCAGACTGGTGGTTTAGAAGTAACGCTTATTATCCTCGTGCTCCTAGAGTCAGCGTGTATCCCGCAGCGACTTAGAGGGCAACAAATAAAAAAGTGGGTGATTTTGTATTACAATGCTTTTTTTTTTGGGTAGCAGGAATCAAACTCAGTACTTTGCGCTTGCCAGGCAGGCGCTTGTGGCACTGAGCTACATCCCCAGCCCTATAATCCTTCTGCAGGTGTTCATCAGAGCTCCCTAGGTTGCAGGCCCCCTGGACAATCCCCCCACCCTGCCCCACTGAGCTTCTGTGACTATGACAACTCAACAGAAATACGCAGGCGCAAGCCTGGAATCTCAGCACTGTAGGAGGCTGAGGCAGGAAGTTCTAAGTTCCAGCCCAGTCTGGACAACTTAGCTGTTTAGCAAGAGTCTGTCTAAGAGGGGGAGAGATATAGTTCAATGCAAAGGCACAAGGTTCAGTCCCCATTATCGAAAAATAAAACAGCAAACCCCATAAAACCACAGTAAATGTATGATGCAGATTCCAGAAGGAGCCAAATCAAACAATGGGTGGAGGTGGGGGCGATGGTCCCAGAGGCCTCCTGAGGGTTTTGCCTGTACTCTGCAAAAGTCCAGAGCTGAGGTTCTCCGTCGCTATCCCAGGCTTCTGTGTGCCCTGCCAGGACAGTCCGCGCAGCTGTCCTGGCTGAGCAAGAAGCAGGGGGCCCCTTGTTCACGCCTTATCGGGGATAGGGACAGTGGCACAGGGCTGTGATCCCCCCTGCTTCCAGCTGAGGCTGAAAGATGGCAAGAGAGTACAGCCTGGGCAACTCAGGAGGACCCTTCTCAAAAAGTAGCAGTGTTGGGGCTTAGCACTTCCTCAATTCAATCTCAGTACTAAAAAAAAAAAATAAATAAAAAAAAGATTTTAGGAACCAACCCCCACGGGTGACACTCCCGCCTTTGGAGCGGGATCGGGGCCTCACACCATCTCCAGGCGTGGCTGTGGGGACCTGTGGGCTTAGGAGCTGTAACCTAGTCCAGCTCTCGGCACAGCGGGCCACAGGCCTGACACGCGTGACCGGTGTGACAGTGACGCAGGCAGCGGCCGCCAGCCGGTTTGGGCCCCTTGGCGTTATACAGTCTTTCTATGTCCAGGCTGCTGGGCTCCAGCAGGAAGACCCCATCCCGACCCCAGGCCCCAGCCTCCGGTCTGACTCGGCCCCAGGCCGCGACCCCGCCCCTTCCAGGGAAGGAGCCGCTCTTCTGCAGGGCTCCTAGAGACCCGGCTTTGCAAGCCCTTTATCAAGATCGTCCTGTTCACCCCTGGGCGCACCCAGATTTTCCTGCTCGTTTAAGGGGTTTCTCCTCGCTGCCACGGGGGCACCATGAGAACCGGGCTCCGGGCTGTTTAGTTTAAGCCACAGAGCCTGACAAAAGGGCCCTGGGAAACGTTTCTTAGGCGAATCTGCCAGAATGAGGAGGTGAGGAGCGCTCCGGGGCAGCACAGGGCAGCTGCAAGGCCTCTCGAAAACTTCGATGAAATGGTGACCTTGACCTCCCTCTAGCGGCCCGGGAAGGCGGCGCCGCCCCAGCGCGAGATCTTAGGCCTTTTTAGGCCCCTTCTTCCGCCTCGCTTTCTCTCCGCGACACTCAGCACCTGGTGGTGGGGCGAGCTGGGTTGGCCGGGTCAAGGAGGGGCTCATGGCGTACAAGTCCCGGGCACCCGGGGTCGCATCCCCGCCCAGGCTGCCCTCCTGACCCTTCTCCGCGGGCAGCGCGTGGCGCTGTAGAGCACGTGCTGTGGGCGGGAGGAGCCGCGTGCGGAACAGCTGCTGCCTGGGGCTGCTCCGTGCCCCCCACCACGTTGGGTTTCCGCATCCCCACCCTCTCCTCCTGCTCGGTGGCCCCAGGTTCCCGCGTGTCACCTCTCCTGCCCAACAATCAGCTATTTGATGGCCAGGACTCTAGGGCTAGTGATACAGCAATAGGAAGCAAACGCCTTAGAGCTTACAGTTTAGCAGGCTGGAGACGAGGAATGGAGGAAAATATCCCGCCCCCCAGGTAAACTTTCCCAGGCAAGTACTGAGCAGATGTAAAGAGGAAGCGCGGGGAGAGGGGTGAGTGTGCCTGGTGTCATTTAGGGCTGAGGATGAGCCTGGGAACTGGTGAAAGCAGGACATGCGAGCCGCAGAACCACGGACACATGGAGGGACCTAGGAGGAGAGAGCTTCCCTACACAGGGCAGGCTCTGGGTGAAGCGCGCCCCACGGGGCCTGGCCACAACCAAGGCTGCAGTTTGGCCACAGCCCACCCTGACTTGTCCTTGCTGGGGTGGCCACAAGCAAGCTGCCCTCAGGCCAGACGCAGTCTTCTGTGCCCTGCCTGTGACCATGGCATAATGTAGGCAGACCCTTGTCACAGGGGTGCTGCTGCCCTCACAGTACTGCAGCACTGGACACTGCCTTGGGCTAGATGCTGTCTTGCTGAGGGCCCCCATTGCATCCCAGGAGGGGGAGAGCAGGGCAGAGCATCTGTCAATCAATGCAAGGGATGAGTGGAGAGAGCAGGACGGGGTTGGGCACACACCTGGGATTTCCAAGCCAGAGTGCAGAGCTCCAAAAGTATCTTGAGAGAAAACACAACCCAGCAAACAAAAGGAGGAGCCTAGGAGGCATGGGGCCTGGAGCCTTTCAAATCAAAGCCAGCCTGGCTTGCATGGGTTCAGCTCTACAGAGTGATCAGCATGTGCTGGATCCTCAGGATCGTCTTCCTCCTCTCCACGGCCCAGAGCAGACCTTGTTCGGGCCCCACATACGTGCCTCAGCTCTCTGTGTCTCAGCAGAAATTTTGGGAGACACAGAGAGAGTGCTGAGCCGGTCACACTCCAGCTGTTTGCATCTTCTTGCCTGCAGGAGTTCACCAGCCTTGCTTCCCTCCCACGCCCCTGCTCAGGCCAGTCACCTGAGCCCAGCTGCTCCTGGCCCAGCCTCACCAACAGTGTCCCCTTCCAAGTTCCGCTGAGGGCCCCTGAGATGCAAGGATTCATCTCAAAACCACTTCAGAGTGAAATGTCCAGATTTGCAAAGGAAAATGGCCATATTAAAAATATAGCTAGTCAAATATGTAAAGTGACTTCCAGGAAGATGGCGGAGTGGTGAACAGCAGAGGAACCGCCTAAGATTTGGTATCCAGATACAGGAATATGGCAATGTGAGGAAGAGAAAAAGGAAGGAAGTGGGTCCCCAGGACCCAGCAAGGATCTGAAGTGAGAATTGAAGCCCACGGGGAGAGTGAAGGGAGAGAACTCAGTGCAGAAGAAGGAGATGGCAAGAAGCACTTTCTCCCTGACCCCTGACTCGCGGCAGAGGAGGGGCAGCTCGAACCTGGAGACGCACAGTGACTACTGGAGACCTCAGAGGCCTCCACGGAGAAACGCACCAGTGGAATGGAGGAATGGACACAGCGACCCACAGTGGGTGAGTTATTTGGGATCAGACCAGTAATCTTGTCGGAAAGGGTCCAACTGAGCTCCAAACTCAGCGTAGCTGCAGCTGGCTCCATCTAGTGGCTCCCAGTGTCAGGCTCGGGGGAGCCGAGTTTAAACTGGCAGGAGGCACATGGAGTGTTGCAAGCTGAACAACCCAGGCTCCAGCTTCACAGCCAAAATCCAGTCTGAACTTCAGTGGAACTAAAAGTGCAAGCTTGCTGGGGTTACTCACTGCCTTACTGTAAATCTACAGCTGGCCTTCTGGGATTAACCAACACAGATCTGGGCTCTGCCTGCCCACCCTGCCTACCAGTGACAGCGGAGGCACACCTTACAGTGGACATTTTTCTTTTCTTGTTTCTGCTTTGTTTTCTTTTTGTTTGCTCTTGTTTTTACAAGTGTAACCATTTTTTCCAGTTTTTTTGTTATTGTTATTCTGTTCTGTTCTGTTCTTGTGTTTATTTCTTCCTTCTCTCTTTCCCTCCTGTCTTCCTCATCAGGTTTCCAAAGTTTGTGTAGTCTTCCTTTGTTCTCCAGAATTGCTTCTAATCTCTTCTCCTCCTCCTCTTTTTCTTCTTCCTCTTCCTCTTCTTTTTCTTCTTCCTCTTCTTCTTCCTCGTCTTCTTCCTCATCTTCTTCCTCGTCTTCTTCCTCCTCTTCTTCCTCCTCTTCCTCTTCCTCCTCCTCTTCCTCTTCCTCTTCCTCTTCCTCTTCCTCTTCCTTGTCTTCTTCTTCTTCCTCGTCTTCTTCCTCATCTTCTTCCTCCTCTTCCTCTTTCTCCTCTTCCTCTTCTTTTTCTTCCTCTTCTTCTTCTCCTTCTCCTTCTCCTTCTCCTCCTCCTCCTCCTCCTCCTTCTCCTCCTTCTCCTTCTCCTTCTCCTTCTCCTTCTT
>PVLD010001302.1:0-169859 GCA_004027595.1 Dinomys branickii | reverse complement strand
TCTTCCTCTTCCTCCTCCTCTTCCTCTTCTTCCTCTTCCTCTTCCTCTTCTTCTTCCTCTTCCTCTTCCTCTTCCTCTTCCTTGTCTTCTTCTTCTTCCTCGTCTTCTTCCTCATCTTCTTCCTCCTCTTCCTCTTTCTCCTCTTCCTCTTCTTTTTCTTCCTCTTCTTCTTCTCCTTCTCCTTCTCCTTCTCCTCCTCCTCCTCCTCCTCCTTCTCCTCCTTCTCCTTCTCCTTCTCCTTCTCCTTCTTCTCCTTCTTCTTCATCAAACTCAGGGCCTCAGCCCTACGCCACTGAGCCAAATCCCCAGACCTCTTTCTCTTCTATTTCTCCATTCCCCCCACCAAGTACTTTTAAGTTTCCTCCCCTGAGAGTAAAGGGCATAAGTATGGCATCCTGAGGGTATACTTATATATACAAATTTCTGTTATGTTTTAGATTTTGTTATATAACCACAAATCTAGTTCATGTGGACAAAGGTGGCAAATTAATAATTACCACAGCTTGTCATTTTCTAGGCTGTGTTTGATGTCACAGTTATTGCTGATTGTAGTACTATAGTCATGACATAATTGTTCTAATCAGTTGTTCATCCTGATATATCAAGGCTGAGCTTGTCTAAGGGTCATAAACAACACTGTAGGCCAGCGCCAAAGAACCAGGGTCTGGACCAAATAGGCACCAACTTCTCATCCCCAATAAACTGGAGAGTTAAGATCTTGCAACAGATCCAAAACCCCAAAATCACTCTGAGAAGTAGTCATTTCCTAAGGGTTCTAAATACTAGCAATAAAGTTACCTGCTATAGCAATTCACAAGCATCAGTCTAGGAATTTAAAAAATAGAAAATGAGAAGATACTTAAGCAAGATGCAACCCCAGACTTGCAGCTCACCAAATGCAAACCTAAGGGGGAATGAGGTGGAACAGTTTTAAAGCCACCCACCTGGACTTTCTGAAGTGGCAACAGTGGAAGTAACAAAACAGATGATGAAGCTCTAGAAAAAATCAAATCAGAAATAATCTTGCAGATAACTGCAGGGGTGGTCACCATAATGATAGACATTAGCGGCTGTAGGACAGATACAGATTTTAAAAATAGAGGACTTAGGAAAATGATGGAAACTATGAACACCCAATACAGCAAAGAAATAGAATCCAAGAAACAGATTCAAACATACCCAGTAAAAATTCCGTTGAAAGTATATGCAGCAGAATGAACCAATGTGAGGACAGATAGAGAAGATAGGATTGCAGTTAGCTATCATGAAAAGAAACATTTCTCAAAACTAGCGAGGCATCAGGAAAAAAATCAATCCAACAGCTACTAGATAATGCAAAGAAGGATAACAAGATTGATTGGAGTTGATGAAAAAGCAAGAGATACCACAAATGACATTAGAAAAACAAGACGTGTTCACAGAACTAATGGCAAAAAAACCTACCAAACATGAAAAAAATTTGATATACATATAAATGAGGCATAGAGAACTCCAATAAAGCCATGATCAAAAAAGATTTATACCAAGGCATACAATAATCTAGCGGCAGACTCCTCAGTACAAACCTTCAAGTCAAGGAGAGCTTGAACTGAAGTATTTCAAGCTTTAAAAGAAAACAACTTTCAAGTGAGATTGAGGTACCCTGCAAAACTATCTTTCAGAATTGATGAAGTAAGATACTTTCATAATAAAGAACACATAAAGAAATTCTGACCACCAAACCAGTGTTCTGAAAGACACTCTAGAGAGAGATAATGAAGACTACAACTCCCTGAACCCCAACAGAATGAACTCACCCAGGCAAGTTAAGTTGGGGGAAAGGGGCACTAATAACAGGAAATAATATGACAAGGATAACTCATTACATATCAGTTATAATATTAATGTTAATGGTCTTAATTCACCAATCAGAAGGAACAGACTGGCAGAATGAGTTATGGAGCAAGATCCAACAATACACTGCATACAAGAAGCACATTAAAAAATAATGTTTTAATTAATTAAAAAATTATAGATGGAAAATCAAAGCATGGAAAAAAATACTCCAGGCAACGGGAACCTGGAAAAAAGCAAGGGTAGCTATTCTATTTGCAGGCAAAGTAGATTTCAAGCCAAGACTGATTAAGAGAAACAAAGAAGGTAACTACATCCTTTAAAGGGAACAATCCAAGAGCATGAGATAAAAAATAATAAATGTACATGCATCAAATACCAGCACACCCAACTATATAAGACATTAATGGACCTGAAAAATCAAATAAGCACTAGTACAATTGTAATGGCGGGGGCCTCAATATCCCAGTGTTACAAATAGACAGGTCAACTAGACAAAAAATCAACACAGAAATATCAGAACTGAACCAAACTTTTGAACAAATACACTTAGTAAATGTCTGCAGAGTGTTCCACCCCACAGTATCAGAGTACACATTCTTCTCAGCTGAACACATGACATTCCCCCAAATAGACCATATCCTAGCTCATAGAACACATTTAAGTAAATGCAAAGGATTGAAATTACCCCAGGCATATTTTCAGACCATAGTGCAATGAAATTGGAAATCAATGGCAACAGAAATCACAAAAAGTTCATAAACACATGGAAATTAAATAACACCCTCCTGAACAACCAGTGGGTCACAGATGAAATTAAAGAATAAATTAGACAATTAAACAATAATGCCAATACAGCATACTCGAACTTATGGGATGCAATGAAAGCAGTCCTAAGAGGGACACTTACAGAGATGAATTATCATATCAGAAAAACAGAGCGAGTTCAAATAAGTACCCTAGTATTGTTTCAAGCTTCTAGAAAAAGAGCAAGTCAAGCCCCAAGCTTGTATGAGGGAGGAAATAATAAAGGTCAGAGTGGAAATTAATGCAATATAGACTAAGAAAACAGCACAAACAATGAATCAAAGAGCTGGTTCTTTGAAAGATTAAATAAAACAGACAAACCCTCAGCCAAACTCATCAAAAATAAAAGAAAGAGAAATCTCAAATCCATGCAATTAGAAATGGAAAGGGCAAAATTCTAAGAAATCCAGGAGATCTTCAGTACTTCCTTGGAGAACCTGTATTCCAAAAAGATGGAAAACACAGAAGAAATGCAAAGGAATTGAAATTATCCCAGGCATATTTTCAGACCATAGTGCAATGAAATTGGAAATCAATGGCAAAAGAAACCACAAAAAGTGGTTCTAGATACATATCAATTACCAAAGCTGAATCAAAATGTTGTAAAAATCCTAAATAAATCAATATCAATCAATGAAATTAAAAACCTACCCACAAAGAAAATCCCAGGTCCTTATGGATTCACTGCTGAATTCCACAAGAAGTTTAGGGAAGACCTAATGCTGCTACTTCTCAAACTCTTTAATGAAATTGAAAGGAGAACAGTACTTCCAAATTCATTCCATGATACATCCAGAAAGGAGAATTAGAGGCCAATCTCCCTAATGAACATAGATGCAAAAATCCTTAACAAGACATTGGCAAATCGTCAAGAAGGCCATATACCATAACCAAGTAGGATTCATCCCAGGGATGCAAGGATGGTTCAACATACACAAATCAATGAATGTGATACACCATATTAACATAGCCAAAGACAAAACTATGTGATCATCTCAACAGATGCAGAAAAAGCATTTGACAAAGCCCAACACTCATTCATGATAAAACCCCTACAGAAAACTGGAATATATGGTCTTTAGTTCAATCTAACGAAAACCATCTATGACAAACCAATAGCCAACATCGTATTAAATGGGCAAAAACTGAAAGTTTTCACTCTAAAATCGGGAATAAGACAAGGATGTCCACTGTCAATACTGTTTATTCAATATGGGTCTGCAAACATTAGCCAGGGCAATTAGACAAGAGAAAGAAATAAAAGGAATGAAGATAGGAAAGGAAGAATTTAAATTACCATTATTTGTGGATGACATGATACTCTACATAGAAGACCTCAAAAACTCCACCAAAAGACTTCTAGATTTAGTAACCAAATTCAGTAGCATAGCTAGATATAAAGTCAGCACTCAAAAATCAAAAGCATTACTGTACACAAATAACAGACTAACTGAGAGAAATAAGGAAACAACACTTTTCACAATAGCATCCACAAAATGAAATACCTAGGAATGAATCTATCAAAGGAAATAAAAGATCTTTATGTTGAAAACTACAGTACACTGAGAAAGGAGATTGAAGAGGACATCAGAAAATGGAAAGATATCCCTTGTTCTTGGGTAGGAAGAAAATGTGAATATGGCCATACTTTCAAAATCATTATACAGATTTAATACAATCCTGATCCAAATACCAACAGTATACCTCACAAAACTATAGAAAGCAATCCTAAAATTCATTTGGAACCAGAAGAGACCTAGAATAGCAAAAGCAATTCTGGGCAACAAAGGCAAGGCATGGAATGGGCAGGGGAGTCACAATCCCTGACTTGAAATTATACTACAAAGCTACTGTGATTGAAAACATCATATGATACTGGCAAAAAAAAAATAACACACACACACACACACACGGATCAAGGAAACAGATTAGAAGATACAGAAACAACTCCAAACATTCAGCCACTTTATCTTTGACAAAGGAGCCAAATATCTGCACTGGAAGAAAGACAGTCTCTTTAATAAATGTTGCTGGAAAAACTGGCTTTCCATATGCCAGAGATTAAAACCAGATCCATATCTTTTACCAGCACTAAACTAAAATAAAAATGAATCAAAGATCTAAATATTAAAATAGAAACACTGAATCTTCTGAAAAATAGAATAGGAAGAACTCTCAAAGACATTGTTGTAGGCAAAGACTTTACACACTAAACCCCAATTGGGCAGGAAATATCACAAAGAATCAATAACTGGGATCTCATCTTATTAAAAAGCTTTTGCACAGCAAAAGAAATCACTAATCTAGTGAAGACACAAGCCACAGTGTGGAAAAAAAATTTTTGACAGCTGTTTCTCAGACAAAGAACTAGAATGTAGAATACATAAAGAACTAAAAAAATCAGGCCCCCCAAATTTAAAGACCCAGTCCATAAATGGGCATGTGAAATGAATAAACACTTCTCTGATGAAGAAGTAGAAATGATGAATAAATGCATGAAAAAATCTTCAACGTCACTGGTCATTTGAGAGATACAAATTAAAACAATGCTGAGATTCCATCTCACCCCAGAAAGAATGAATATTATCAAGAAATCAACCAATAACAAATGCTAGTGGGGCTGCGGGGAAAAAGGAGCCCTTCTCCACTGTTGAAGGGAGTGTGGACTGGTCCAACCACTGTGAAAATCAGTGTGGTGATTCCTCAAAAAGCTAAAACTAAAGATTCCATTCAACCCAGCTATTCCCTGTCTTGGTATCTTCCTGAAAGAATTAAAAGCATCACACCATAGCCATATATGCACACCTGTGTTTATAGCTGCACAGTTTGTGATAGACCATGAAAACAGTTCAAATGCCCATCAACCAATAATGGATAAAGATATGAGATATCTAGATATGTACTACTTGGCCATAAAGGATAAGCACATGCTTTGAGACCATACTCTTAAGTGAAATAAATTGCACACACACATTTCAAATACCACTTTTTTTCTCCATTATGAGAAACCGAGAGGATAAATAAGGACCAAAATGTATAATAGATGTTGGGAAACGGGAAGAAAATGCTCAAATGAGAAGGGAAACCATGTGGGAAAGGAAAGGACAAGGAAAAAAAAAATAGAAGGAGGGAGTGACTTTTTTTTTCAGTACCAGGGATCAAACTCAGGACCTGGCGCTTGCCAGGCAGGCGCTTATGCCACTGAGCTATACCCCCAACCCCAAGAGTAGAAGGAAAGAGGTGGAAGCAAAGCTTTTATAAATAAGGAGGGGAAGAGAGGTTGCAGAGATGGGAGTGGGCTGGGAAAACAGAAAGAAGCAGGTATATCATGTATGGGTACAGATTCCCTATGCTGAATGTTATTACATTAAAATTACACCAAAAAAAAAAACCAAACCTAAAGCAAGCACTTTAGGGGTGCGTGAACTTCTTTATCCATGTGTTCAATAACACGACTGCGCAGTGGCTGTCCTGCACCGCATTTCCAGAGACTGCTGCCCAGTTAACTTGGTCTTGAGTGCTCAGTGACAGCCGCAAGGGCAACAGAAAGCCATGGTGGATGCTTACTTTTTAATGGCAATGTGTCTTTTACTGTTGTAAATTTTAAAATTCAAACATTCCCTGAATATCTCGTTCATCCCTTGCGCATGGCGGCGTGGAACCTCTGTGGCTTCTTGGGGCTTCAGAGCCATGGGTGCCACTGAGAGCAGTCAGGACTGCCGTCTGTGCCCACAATGTCCCCACTCCACCCAGGCTCTGGCTGGGGAGGTTGAGTATCTTTCTCTCGTCAGATTCACAGTTCTGAATTCTGTCCCTGGGCTCTGTGGACCAGGCAAGAATTCCTTCAAATTATTTTCGTGTGGCTGCAGTGATATAGGCCTGCTTATCGGGGGCTTAAACCCACCCAGATCTGTTCTGTGGAATTCTGCAGGGCCAGTGTCTGCACTAGGGTGCAGCGGGCTGGCGTGAAGGAGTGCCGTAGTCCTCCTGGGCTGGGGAGGAGAAAGAAGTGTTTCTGCCTTGCCTGTCCAGTGTCCTGCACCCCTGAGACCCGGCCGTCTTCTGTGTTCAAAGCCTGCGGTGGTCAGATGAGTCTTTCTCACCCCACACCTTCCAATGCTCTCTCCCCTCTGCCTCCCTCTTCTACACTGAAGGACCCTCAGGATCCCGTGGGGTCATGTGGGGGTCCAGGCCACTCTCCATCTCCCAGGTCCAGAAGCAGAACCCCACATCCTTTGTGCGTGTGCAGCTGTGCTCTCCCAGGTGGACCTCCTTGGAGCACAGCTGCCCTGCCCTCTTGCCCTTCCTTCTGGGGTTGTCTCTCCAGGAGTTTTGGGGAGCTTCCCCTGCCCCACCTGCAGTGTGCCCAAGTTACATGTACTCACCCAGTACTAGACTTTGTTTCTCAGCAAAATAAAAGAAACCTGGGACCTTACCACACAGGTCAGGTCACCTTAGGGGTGGTGTGGTGCCAGTCTCACTAAGTTGCTAAATTGTCTGGGCTGGACTCAAACTTTCAGTTCTCCTGCCTCAGCCTCCCAGAGTGCTGCAATCAGGTGTCACCACACCCACTCAGACTGTGTCACGCCTCTGTATTCTCAGCACTGTGGGAGGCTAAGGCAGGAGGATTACAAGTTTGAGCCCAGCTATACGGAGCCTTTTTCAGTCCTCATCACTGCCCAGGAAGTTTACATTTGTAATCCCATGAAAAGTTATTGGAATTCTAGCAAGTTAATTCCAATCTACTGCTTTCAGCGCAACCCATGGGAAGAAGAAAAACACTAGGGCGTATTTGTAGTTACGGGGAGCCAAGGGGTCCTAAGTTCAGCCATGATGATGGCCATCCGGAGCAAAGGCCTCAACCCAAGGCTGAATCCAAGTTTTAATAATTCATGAAGAAGGGAGTGGCCTGAGGATGAGTGACTCGGAGAATGGCAGGAAATATGTGAGTGCAATGAGTTGGGCAAGGTAGGAGGCCTGAAATCACCTCTGCAAATGCAGAGAGAGGCTACGCAGAAAGAGTAATCTGCATAATACAGTTGAGACAGTATCTAATGTTTTGGTCTGGGTGCTTCAGCTCTCTGACGTGTAATCTTTTAAGCCCCAGGAGGCTCCATCCCAGCCGACAGTGTGGAGCACTGGCTCTTCATCCCAACTCATCTGGGCTCACACATGGGAACAGTGAGGATGTTGTTGTTTAGGGAAACACTGCCTCTGTCTTCAAAGACTATTGTCAGCATCTCGGCTGGACCGATAAGCACTGCTTAAAGCCAACTGGAGGGATAAGGCCAACTCTGTATATATCAGTACATGGAAATAGGGTCAGGTTCAGCCACAATGGAGACAATTGCTCCTCCTTCCAGGAGAGTTGTTCAGGTGGTCCTCCACACCCAGCCTGGGCAATGTAGGGATTTAGTGAGACCCTGTCTCAAAATAAAATATTATTGCCAGGTGTGGTGGCACATGCCTGTAAACCCAGCACTTGGGAGGCTGAGACAGGAGGATCCCCTTGAGTTTAAGGCCAGCTTGGACTACCTAAGTGAATGCAAGTCCAACCTGAACTACAAAGCGAAACCCTGTCTCAAAAAAGCTATTATTTAAGAAGGGAATGGAGATGTAACTGGGTGCCAAGGCTTTGGGTTCAATTCTCACAACCACAAGGGAATGAAAGAGAATGAAAATAAATCTTTTTTTAAACCACCGTGTGTGGTGGTTTGTGGCAGCACAAATGCAGCTCACCTCAGAGGCTGAGCTTCTGACCCCTGGGGAAAGGACAGGTCCCAGGAGGTGAATGGCGGATGTGGTCCCACTGCTCCCTTTGGCTATTGAGACTGTATCCTTGGTCCCCTGCTGCGGTTTAGACCTGGACCGACCCCCCAAGCCTCGTGTGTTTAGAGGCCGGGCTTTTGGAAAATGATTGGATTGGGGGCTGCTGTGCTCATCATAGCTGACTGTGCTGTTCGGAAATAGGGTTTGGTTCAAAGAGGCGGTCACAGGAGGAGAACCAGGGCGTAGGGACAGAGAAGAGAGAGTGGCTACCTGGGTAGTGGCCTTAAAAGGAACAGACTGTAAGTCTGATTCCCAGGGCTCCGAGAACTTAACGACTAAATTCATCTGGCACTGCGGCAGAAGGCCAGGCCACCCTAGACGGAGGCCCCCTGGGGCATGCCCTGAGCGTGAAGGTGACACTGGAAGGAGGGCCCAGGGATCAGGCCCATCTGACCAGCTGGTCCAGCAAGACTGAAGAGCCCTGGGCAGGCTGTCATCTCCACAGAGGAGCCCCAAGCAATCATGACCACGGCGGGGAAAGAAACTGCCTGTGCTGGACACCTGCACATGTCTTTCAGTTCTTCCCTTCAACCCTGGCCTTCCTTCCAGCCCTCAGACCTCAGTGAAAGGAGTCAGTGGAGAGGCTATTTTGCCCTGTTTCTCACAACCTTAGGCTGTCACTGGGATGGCTCTCTCTTCTCCCATTCTCTTCTGATTATGCCCAAAAGTCCAGTTTCCCTCTGGGGAAGAGATATTTGTACTGTAATATGCGTGCACCCAGGTCAGGGACACTGCCGCCTTATCCCGGAGACAGAACTAAGTCCTGATGTATGGACAACTAAAGGTAGAAGAGGAAGAACAACAAGAACTGCAAATACCTCTTAAAGATCCCACTAACTGTCCTCACCGGAAATAACACCCTCTAAGGCCTGAAGTTAGAAAAGGACTATTTATCACCTTGTCTATAGATTAGTTGTGATTGTACTATTTTCTATGATAATGGGTGTCTGTTTGTCAATATGTTTTTGTACTTTTATGTTTCTAAAATAAAAAAAAATAATAAAAATAAAAAAATAAAAAAAAAATAAAAAAAAAGAAAAGGACTATTGCCAGGAATTGACAACTCAAGGGCACAAAGTTCACTTACACCCTGTAACAGCCCTTGGAACCCTTTAATCTTGGGAGCTCAAAAACCCAGCAGAGTGTGGAGGTTGGTACAGGACTCCGGATTATAAGTGAGGCAGTAATGCTGATCCATCAGGTGGTACCTAAGCCGTGTACCCCTGTCTTGGAAGATCATGGAAGAGCCTGGTTGGCTTTCAGTGTCAGATTTTTACTTTTTAAAAGTTTCCTTTACATACAGAATCCCAGTTTCTCTTTGCCTTTCAAAACCCTCACGACCAGGCCTCTCAGCTGCTTGGACTGCGCTTCCTCACGGATTCGCAGACAGCTCATCCTTTTCCACAAGTGCTGTCTTTCCCACAGCCTGGTTTATTTTGAATTTTTCCAAGTCACAGCCCTGTAATATGTAGATGACCTGTTACGTGAGCTCTCCCGGCTGCTATGGTGCCAAGTCCAGCCAGTTCCTGAGACTCCTGGGGGGTGGGGGGCCGGTGGGGAGTGGAAAAAATGAAGACCAGAGGCAGAATGCAGAGGGCGAGGCGGGGCCCCCTGTCCTGATGGGGGCAGGGGCTGCCCAATGACCGCAGTGCATTTACTTATACAATCAGCAAGAGGTTGGTGACAGGTGAAGCTCCTCTGCTTATGGGCGGAAAGACCTGCCTAACGGCTGGTTTGTCTGGCTCGCCTTGGGCGCTCCCTGTCCTCGCGGTGGCCTTGCTTTAGCCCTGCCCATGTGATTGATCTCCAGCTTGGCCGCTCCCCACACTTTGGGCTTAGCAGCTTTCCTCTGCCAGGCCCTTCACCATGCTGTCTCTACCTTCAAGTCAGTGATCCTCCTGCCTCAGCCTCCTGAATGCCGGGATGACAGGCGTGTACCACCATGCCCCGCTGAATCATAGCTTTCTTGCTCCCCCATAGTTAAAACTGTAGGCTGATGGCATCACTGTGTTCCTCTAGGTCTGCCTGCGGGCACTGATCATTAATCAGATCTCTCAGAGTGACTGGTGACTGGGAGGGGCTGACCGCGGTTTGGGCCAGCTGAATTCTAGGAGGCTGAATTCTAGGAGGACCCTTGGGAGGCTGAGGCCTGAGGAACATTGAGAATTCAAGGCCATATAGTGAGCTACATAATGAGTTCAAGGCCAGCGTGAACTACATAGCGAGATCCTGTCTCAAAATATAATAAAATTAAAAAAAAAAAGCTCTGATTCTGCCTGGGAGCCGTGAAATGTAGAGGCAAGAGAGAGCTGCTGGCTCTGAGTCTGGGGCCAGTGACCGCCCAGACAGAGCTGCTGTGAGAGTTTCTTCTTCCCCCTTCCCCATCACCTCCCTTGCCCCACAGCCAGGAGAAGAAAAAGTTAAAAGAATAAGAACTCGAGCTGGTTTACTTTTTAACCAAGTGTGCAGCAAGATTTTCTTACCTGTTCTGAGATCAGCCTTCATCTTAAAGGATATTTTCAATATACCAATGAGCTCATAGGTGGGGCCAATGGCTTCCAAAGCCAGCCAATCTTTTACCTTAAACACGGGTGGCTTTAGGCATGTGAATCCTACCTCAGCCAGCGTGGTGTAAAACATTCGCAATAGACGTATGACCAGCCATGAACAGACTGTCTCCAGGTCTGCCCTGTGCTGACTGAACGCCTGTCACAGTAAAGCCTGCCCAAGCTGCAGCCTCACGGGCCTCCGGCAGCCCCGTGGGATCTGTGAAATCGCTAGCTGCCGTTAGCAGGAAGTCCCTGCTAGGCTGTGAGACGTGGCCACTCTTCGGGTATGGAGCCAGCACCTCGCAAGGAAATACAGCTCTCAAACTGGGACTGCCTCCCTCAACTCTGAGGCCAGGACTAGCGTTGGGGACTCAGACAGCTTTTTTTCAAGGACCTACCAAAATCTCGGCGAGGGAGCGAGACACACACACACCGCCTTCAAAATATAAAACCAACGAGCCCGAATTCATCAGCATTACACATCTAACAGGGAGCCCTTGGGCGGTCTCCGTTTCGAGCAGTCAATGCATCCGGTAGGGCCTGCAGCCCTGTATGGAAGCCACCCTGGGTGAGGAATTCTCTATGGTAAGGAGGTGGCTAAGGAAACATGGCCAAGCATGAATGAATTTCCTGCTAAAGAATTCCAGAAGTAACATATGCAAAATTTCTTAAAATTAAATTGTCTTTAAAAGTATGTGCACCGAAGGCAGGCCAGGGGTGCTTTATAATATCTGGTGTGATGAATTGCACCACCTCCAAAAGCGAGAGCGCCCAACCCAGCGGTGCCCTAGCAGGCTGGGCGCCACAGATGCAAGGCAGATTTCCTGGGGCTGTGAGCCGCGCTCCGGCCCCCAGGGGGCAGTGTCGCGAGGTGTGGCACTTTCCAAGATGAGGCCAGCAGAGGGCGGGGGCGGCATGGTTCTAAGCGGGTGTACTTGGCTTGGGAGTTCCCATCGCGACACGCCGCCCGCCATGTTGGCTGTGACACAGCAAGGGGGTCCTTGCCATGCTGTTTTGTACTTTCAGCCACCAGAATCCTGGGCCAAGTAAAGGTTTTGGTACCCAGGATTGAAGCCAGGACTTTTGCCCTGAGCTACGTTCCCAGGCCTTTTAAATTCTGACACAAGGTCTCACTAAATCACAGGTGAGCTCTCATTTACAATTCTCTTGCCTCAGCCTCCGAGTGCTGGGTTCACAGGAGCGTACTACCACACCTAGCTTTTAATCCTCTTTTCTTTATGAAGCATCCAGGCTCATGTATTATTAGTTACAGCAACACATAATGAATTGAAACACTAGGAGAAATGCTCATTTTATTATCCACCATGTGATCAGTATAAACATGAGATGACGGCATTGCTTTCAGGCTAAGCCTTCAAAGCCTATGTCTTTCAGTCCTACTTCCATCCTGATGCAAAGACCCAGAGCGCCTTCAACATTACTAAAAGCAGCCTTGACAGGACCTGTCTTGCCTGCTACCTTTGGGGATGGAGATCTCTATTTCGGGCTCTTTTCTTCCCAGCGCTGGGCCAGGGTAACATGAACGCAAGGACTCACAGCAGCTGTCCCCTGACCCCACGCACCAGGCTTCAGGATCCCCTCATAAGACTAATGAGGACATCGTTTGAAATAGAAAATAAAAATGCCGGGCATGGTGGCACATGCCTATAGTTCCAGCACTCGAGAGGCTGAGGCAGGAGGATCGTTGCAAGTTTGAGACCAACCTGGACTACAAAGTGAGCTCAAGTCCAGCCTGTGAGACCATGTCTCAAAAAGACAATTAAAAAAAAAAAAGAAATAGGAAAATAGGAATCAGACCTTGTAGCGTTTTCTAAGGAGGCCTCCATCTTTCTAAAACGTGTATTTTTTAAGGAATATTCTAAGCAGTCTTTCATGGGCTGGGGGTGTGGCTCAATGGTAGCACTCTTGCCTTGCATGTACAAGGCCCTGGGTTTGACCCCACCACACACACCCACACACACGCTTTCTTTCAAATTCTACTTTCCAAGTAACGGTTTAGTAATCACAGCAAACTAAGGAGGATGGCCAGCACTTATTTTCTTTGAGACAAGATCTTGCTAAATTGCTCCAGGTGGCTTCAAACTTGCAACCCTCCCACCTCAACCTCCTTAGTAACTGGGATGGATGTTATCTGTAGTTATGTGGATATTTCAGTCCCTTTGTACTCAACATAGTTGCTGCCCTTCCTGCCCCAGCCACTTATAGAGAATACAAGGAGACAGCTCTGCGTCAGCACTTGTGGAGGTGCTGCTCAAGATGACTGAGCGTCAAAGTTTCATCCTCAACCAAGTGATGAGGACAAAGGGCAATAGTGGCTGACATCAGATACATGATAAATGTACACACACACACAGACATAAAACGCCCCATTTGCATGATGCATTTGAATACATTGTGTACTCTTCATGGCTCCATTTTGGGGAGGGGGCGTTGGGGCGGGGGGGGGCCCTTGAGACAGGTTCTCACTATGTAGCAAGACTGACCTTCAGTTGCAGGCTGACCTCCAACTCACTTCCATAGTCCAGGCTGATCTCAAACTCAATGGCAATCCTCCTGCCTCAGCCTCCTGAGTATTGGGATTACAGATGTGTGCCACCAGGCCCAGCGGTGGTTCCATTTTTAAAAGTGCCAGTTGCACTAACTACATTCACTTCCCAACCTACCAGTAGGTCCTGATTTCATGTGGAAATGAAATCAGGTTGAAACGAAATCACGCTCTGGTTTGGCCAGAGCATGGGCAGTTTGGGAGCATGGGTTAGCTTGTTTTTTATGGATCCTTCCTCCAATGAAATACTAGAATTGTGAATGAGTGAAAAAATATCTCCTAAATCAGGAGCCTTGTCAGGTAGCTAACACACACATCAGCAAACTTTTCAGCGATGTTTTTGTCCCTTAAAGAAATCTTGTATTTTCACCATTGTATTATTTTATGCTTCACTTTTATTACTTTGTTGCACCAGTATTTCTTGCTACTGAGGATTGAGTGGAGGGCCTTTGTACCTAGAGCTCCTGTCAAGTACCTGGGGTCAGGAGTGCAGTCGTCCACCTTTCAAATCCCTATCTATACCTATTTTCGGCATCTTTCCATGTGGTTGTCACCACTAAGCCCCACAAGCACCACGAGTAACCAAGGATGAAGGGTCACAAGCAAGCAGTGACAGAAAAGCCTAGGAAAACCAAACAGAAAGACTTAAGCACAAGCTCAATGGATAGGACCACTAGGTGGAATCTAAGTAGTACACACACCCTCACTGTGTGAAATTCCAATTTTTTAAGATGTTGGAAAAAATTAAGAGAAAGATCATTTGTCTTCTGCATGAAGCTTATATTCTCCTCTAAATGAAAGCTACTCCACAGGGAATAAAATAAAGGCACGACAGCTCCTGGTCTCTGGCAGCCTAGGTCCAACCATGGACTTAAGTGAATCTTTTCAACTAGTCAAGTTCAGAAATAGCCCCTTGGTGATGTGACACACACATCATCCTGGAAAAGAACATTCTGAAGGGCCTATGACTTAGACTTGTTATTTTAGCCTTTCCGAACACAGGCAGCTTGAAAAAAGAAAATGAAACTTGGTCAAAGTTAAACGTGACAAGTATGTTCCAACCTCAAAAGAAGGTTGGCTGGTACAGATAGCCTAGCTTAAGTCTCTTCTGGGAATCTTTCCTACTTACTAGATCTTCCCATACGTGCAAGCTGTAAAACCATGGGGCTGAGTCATAAAGGTCAAGAGAAATGAGCGTAAACACCCTCAAAGTTCAGATTTTTCTAGTGCACCTGCCTTTAATCTCTAAAAACCAAATGCTGAGGCTGAAAAACAGGGGCCAGGAGTTAGTGGGTCTGGATCCATTTAGGACCAAAGAATTAAAACCACTGAGTGTAGGCAATGTCGGCCAGCAGCAGATTTTATTGTGAGCACTTTTTAGGAGTACACAAACATATCTTACATCATTGATAGCAGATTTTCACATTTACCAAGTTCAGCGTTTATAAGCCAGCCCCAAACAAGGCATATGAAGCACAAGGTAAATTTACAACAGACCCAAACTTCCAATACTACCTTGAGTTTCATCTTGGATACTTACCTGTTGGGAATTTTAACTGATATGAAGTAAAACGTTCAAAATGACCACTGTGGGGGGACCGGGGCTCAAGAGCAATTCCCATGCAGAAGACCTGGTTTCTCACTCGAAAGCCACATAATTATCACCCACTTGGGGCTTGCAAGGGAACCCACAGAAGGCCTGTCACTCAGCAGAAGGAACAGCCCCCATTTCAGTGATGAGGAAGTTGGGAAGTGCAGAGGATGCTCCAGCTGGGAATGAAGGAAGCAAAAGAAAAACACTTCAAACTGCCTGCCAAAGCGCCAAGGGGCCAAGACACCTCACATGGCAGAAGTGATCACAGCTCAGGATTCCTTCACCCGTAGGGCACAAGATTTCTGCAAAGGGGTCTGAAATCCCAATTCAAAAACCAGTGTTGAGCAGGATGACCATTTCGGGGCCCGTGGGGCAGGGTATGCACAGAAAAAGGGTGCCACCAGGCAGTCTTTAAAATACTTTATTACAAAACACAGTGCAGAGCCCACAGACGGTTTCCGATACTCCCGTACAGAAACTGCCAACGAGGCCCCGCCCACAATCTAACTTCTGTAGTCATTTCAGTCCCCTCAGAGCTACAGGAAAACTGCAGCAGGCAGTGGGACGGAGTGGCAAGCAGCCAAGGACAGCCAGTTGACTGCTTAACAATGACAACACCGTTTCCTCCCATCCAAGGCTCACAGCCACCAACGGCTGGGGCAAAATTCGTAGAGACGAGGCATCATGGAGAGTTGGAACTCCAGACGACTCACAAGTCTCAGGCTTCTACTTCTTATTCCTGGGCTTTAGCTCTTCAGCTGCATTACGCAGGAAAATGTAATTTTTCTTCTGAGGATTATAAAATTCATGTCCCTAAAGAGAAAAAAGGATTATATTATTAAAAAGTAAGAGTTAGCAATTATGGACACTTTCTCTATGATGACTTTTTGATTTCTTTTTTGGTATTGGGAATCGAAGGACCCTGTGCTTGCCAGGCAGGTGTCAAGCCACTGAGCTATACCCCCAGCCCTTTACATGACTCTTATACCAAGGACTCGAAGCATAGCATCTTTGGCAGGAACAAAAAACAAAGAGTGAGGAGAAATAAAACCCAAATGTTAACAAAAGCTCAAGTTCTCAGAGAAAAGGTGAAGGGCCAGGAGCAGAGCGGGCAGCTACATCCGACTGAGAAGGCTGGTCTCTTCCGGCCTCCTGGACCTCAGCACCCAGACAAACTGCCCTGGGTCCCTTGGGCATCAGCTTTGACCTCCACCTTCACAGGAGGGATGGCTGACCCGGGACAAAGAGCAGGAGCAGGGCCCTGGATGGCCCATCCTGCAGCAGACACTCCACAGGAGGAAAGAGCGGGCCAAGGTACTCGCAAAGCCCCCTAAGCCCACGAGGGGTGAAGCTCTGGGCAGTGTACGAAGTCCCAGCAAAGTGAGGGCAGCCTGGAGGGGGGAGGGGTGGCAGCCACCAATGCTATGCACAGGCCAGGGTCCTATCCAGTCTCAGCTCAGGTGGGACAGGAGGCTGGGAAGAGAATTAGGCCTGGGAGAGAGAGGTGGGGCAGCTCTGGCGTCACCTTTACTGCAATGGCAAGTGTTTATTCTCATCCTGACAGGCATGCTTCGGCAGTCCTAGTAGTTATTAATGGCCAGAAGTGAGGGGGAATTTTTATCAGAAGATGCAAAGTGCTTTCCTGACTGACTACACTGCAGGAGCAAGCTAACAGGAGTCACATGCAATCATGATTTCATAACAGGGTAACTCTGCTTGAACCAAGAAAAATGGGAAAATTTTTGATACAGGGTCTCGCCAATATAGCTCGGGCTGGCCTTAAACTTTCATTAGCAAGTTACAGCCTCAGCCTCCCAAGTGCTTGGATTACAGGTGCATTCCACCATGCCTGGCTAGCAGTGAAAAATTCTTAAGTTTGTGATTTAAAAAATAACTTGACTGTGATTTATATAACCCTATTAATTGATACTGCTTGGATGAACCCCTTAATTTTTAAGCAGCATTAAAGCAATAAGGTTTCTCATTTTCAGCTTATACTTTATGTTTATAAAGAGCTCTCTGTATGATTTCAATTGAAACACAGTTTTACGAGGCTGTGCAGCAAAGAACAAAGGACATGGGACTTGAGATGAAAACCATGATACAATGGAGAGTCCAGAGCAGCAGCAGCATGCAGGCTGGTCTGCAGCACGTTCCCGTGCTGGTCGGGCACATGTGCCCCAGCCTGCCTGTGTCACTGTCACACGTGAGGCTTCAAAAATGCAGCCAGAACCCGGATGGATCCTAACTCCTCTTGCCTGAACCTCCCAGCACCTCCCAGTGCCACCCTGAGACAGCCCCACAGCCTGCTATGCTCTCCTCTGCGTGTCCCTTCACCTCTCCCAGTGTGGCCCTCTAGCTCACCAGGCTCCTGTGCCCAAGAGCAGAGTGCAGCTGGTCAGTCTAGACTGAACCCCACAGTGCTATGAGGGGCCCTGCTGTGTCCCTTACAGGGAGGTGACACACAGCTTAAGCCCAGGGCACTGGCCCCGGAGTGTGGCTCTGCCTTAGCATAACCAGAACAGGCAGGGCCTAGGATCCTCACCTTCGACCAGTCGTAACTTGATGCGTAGGCAAATATGTTGCCATTGTGATTGAAGCAGCATGCTGATATTGGCTGGTCTAACTGTTCCGAAGTTTTGAGTTTTGTTCGGGCATCTTTGTCCCAGAAGCTGAACCTACCATCAGATCCCACAGTTGCGAGGGTGCCATGAACAGGGTGGAATGAGATTCCATTCACCTGCAAGCATTGATGTGCACAATGAGAAGCAGAGGTGGAGACGTGGGGAAGCAGACTGCTGCCAATGTTTGCCACAGCAGTCGGAAAACGAACACTACTGCAGTGTACTGCCCACCGTGCTCTAACCCGCCTGGCAGCCCAGAGCAAGCCCCGCCTCTGATGCACACAGGTGGCAGGCTAAGACATGGGTGCGGCTGACACCGCCAAGAAGCGTGCCTCAGGAGCTTCCTTTTTCTCCTTCAGTGAGTGCCAAGTCCTCAGTCCTAGCTATAAGTGGAAACTGTAACAGCACTCATGAAGAAGGTGGAACATGCTCCCAAGGTCTTAGGGTTCATTCCAAAACAAACCAAGAACAAAACCAGTCACTACACTTGTAACGACATAAAACTAAAATCACAGCACGAGCCCTATCGCCAGACATACACGCACATGCTCCCCACCGACTCGTTTTTTCTGATCTTGTAATGCTGCTGAGAGCCACCTCATGTCCAAGTCCAGTTCCCGTATTTCCCGGGCAAAAGTGAAGCTTCCATGAACATACCGCATAGATGTCCTGAGGAGCCGAAGTGTTGGTTCCATTGGATCGATGACATTTAAAGGTGAAGTTATCTTTGGCGCTGAAAAGGAAGGTCCAACTAAGTTTTACTTTTTTTAAAATTAAGTGTCAGCTAAAAATTCCAGTTGGCTGAGTGCCACTTACGGATTTGGGGGGTTGATGTAGTGAATAGCAACTCGCCCCTCAATACTCCCCAGGGCAAAACCAGTCGGCTTGTTCTGTTTGTCTTTAAAAATAGCCACACATCGATGCTACAGTTAAAAAAAAGAAGTACATTACAACAATGCAAATACAAGACTAGTTCATGTGAAAGCAAGTAACTGTTAGCCCCTTTCAGGTTTTAGACAAACCAGAAACATTACCCACACGACAAAGGTGGTTTTATCCTCCTAGTGTTGCTTTGCACCTCTGTGATGAGCCACACCCCACTGACCTGTCCCTCCAGTCGTGCCTCGTCACTCTGCCACAGTGGAGGCTGTGTCCACCCCAGCAGAGCAGTGCATCCCCCAGAGCCCTTCTGGCTGGGGCTGGGGCCCCGTGGCTCGGCTGTCCAGCACTCACGAGGTGGGCACCCCAGGTCCCCCCATGTCTGTCTCTCTTCTCAGCAGGGAAGCAGTGTGCGCTGAGCCAGCACCATAGGGAAGTAGGGCAAAGAATTAGATGGACGGATCAGCACTTCGTAAAGCAGGGCGAGCTACATGCAAGTAAGACCAACGTTCTAGGCTCTGCTTCAGTCAAAGTGTGCATCTTAGGTGTCACACACAAATGCAATCGGTGTCACCTTCTCCAGGTTTATCTGTGTTGCTGAACACGGCAGGGTTTTCTTCCTTTTTAAGGGCTAAGTACTGTGTTTGTGCGGCAGGGTTTTCTTCCTTTTTAAGGGCTAAGGCAGGAGGATCACAGAGTCCAAGCCCAGCCTGAACTATATAATGAGACCTTATTTCAAAAAAACCCCAAAATCAAAAAACAACAAAAAAGATAAAACACCCAGGAGAGCTGCTAGAGCCTACGGTGATCTTATTTTTTATGTTTTCAGGAGTCTCTGTACCATTTCCTGTAATAGCCACAGGACTCCACAACCCTGTAACAGTGCACAGGGTGCTGACCTCTCTGCAGCTCCGCATCCAGCTGCTTCCCTTTCCCCAGGGTTCTCTCTGGCACCGCCCCCAGTGCCACCCGTCCGCCAGTTGCTCCTCACAGCGCCCGGGGACTCCCATCCACGCGGGCGTCCGCCCTGGAGACCTAGAAACCAATGTCGATTTACCGCTCCTTTCCTTTTTCTTCTTCATCTCACTGGGCTCCCTCACTTCCACCTGGAAAACGTTTGGAGTCTGTTCCCTTCTCTCCCACCCCTGCCACATTAATCCAAGGCCTCTCAGCGCGCAGGCCAACACTCCACGACACTGATCTCCGAACTAATTTCTGGGACACGACAGTAAAAGCACAGGTAGCACAAGCAAAGACAGGCAGGCCTGGTGCACAGTCCTGCCAGGTTCAGGCCTTGGGGTAAAATGTAAAGGAGCTACAGAGCTGCTGGGCTTGTGGCTCTGGGCTGAGGCTGTAGGAGGCCAGGTTTCTGCGAAGGAGAACGACCCACCAGCAGACAAGCAAGGAGATGACCATCAATTTTTTCTGAGCAGGAGCTAACCGAACTTGCTGAGAGCACGCTGAGGAGGGTGAGAGAGGCCCGGAGTCCTGTGGCAAGTGGGAGGCTGTACTCAAGAGAAAAACCTCATAGCCAAGTTCATGTGAACAAGGTAGAACTAAAGCTCAAAGTGACAAATTTACAAGAGAACCAATCCATCCAGATGTATGACTTTTCCAGTAGCACCTGGCCACCAGGGGGATGCCTGGCAAGGACAGGGAAGTTGGCCTCATGTACAGACAGCAGCATCTACTCACTAAACACTGTGCTTGTCTCCATAAACCCCCTGCTCTGAGAACTGGCTTTTCCAAGCAGGTACAACTGCAGCCCCTGTGTGAGCACCGCCAGGCACACTATAGCTGCTGGTGACACGCTTCTTGGTGGGCTCCGACTCACCTGGTGCTTCAGTGGAGACTCTATCCTCCGGAACTCAGAAGGCTGATTTTCTAGCTGGTAGACAATCAGGCCCCTCTCTGCTGTTGCCACTACGGCCATTGGGTATATCTAGGGAGTGGAGGAAAACAGACACACTTCAACAGTGGACTTTTTTTTTTAATATCAAAATATTAGGTCCACTTTTTTTTTTAAGTGCCAGAAATCAAACTCAGGACCTTGCACTTGCCAGGCAGGTACTGTACCACTGAGCTATATCCTCAGCCCTAGATCAATTTTTAACCCACGAAATTCTTAAAAGTTTAATAATTCAATGACAGCAACATGTTTCATAAAAACCTAGAGAAACTGTACTTGAAAGTAGAACACTCAAAATAGACATCTTTTTTTAAACTATAAAATATGTGACTATTTATAAAATATTCTGAGGAACTGAGAATAAAATCACCTGTACAGGACAATGATGAACACAATGGTGTATTTTACTCTTTTTTTGGACCATTCTGTGTATAAACACTTCTGTATAATCCACACCCTGTACTCAAACCATGTCCCACGTGAGCATCAGCCAATTCTCCACCTTTCCAGGAGCACCACAGCGGCTGTCCAGTATTCCTTCCCATGAACCTACTGCAGGCCACAGGGCTCATTTAACCCTGCCAGCTTGTCAGGTCACTTCCAGGGTCCCACTACATTACATCAAGCAACACCACTGGCACCCAGCATTTTCTGAAGATGAATTCCTCACAGTGGAATTATAGGGACAGCTGATATAAAACTTTAAGACTATGACTAAACAGATGGAGAAACAGAGACAGCCTCAAAGACAAGACCCACATCACAAAATATACAGGTTTTCCTACCACAAGGTAAATGCTACACTAAGGATGATATAGCTACCTGCATATGGTCACACAAGTGACAACACCAGCAATTAGTAATTCTGGAATAAATGCAGTCCTGAGATCCTCTAGGACAACTTGGGTACACTGAATTCCATCTACTAACACTGCTAAGGGGTTTTTATTTTTATTGTCTTTTTGAGACAGGGTCTTGCTACACAGTTCAGGCTGGCCTTGGGATCACTTGGTAGGCCCGGCTGGTCTCAAAACTTGCAATGATCCTCCTGCCTCAGCCTCCTGACGCTGAGGGGTTTTTAGATTGCCCGCTACCTATAGAGTGCTATAAGGACAATGTTCATTCTGTATTTTAAAAGGAAATAACATTCCTTACCACGTCAGCACAGTAACACCTTTCAGGGAGCTGTAAGACCATCATAGGATTTGATGACCGTGTATCCCAAAACTAAAAGCAAAAAGGAAAAGCAGAAAGTGACTGTTCAGCGCTGCCATCTACACAAGCTGAGAAAAACGTCCACCCTGATCAGGCCATACAAGGTTTGCATCACATATTATACCTTTAAAGTCTTATCCCAGCTCCCGGTCATCACACAGCTGTAGGTTGGAGCTTTGATCCAGTGTATAGTTTTAACAGGAGCATCATGCTTTCAACAGGACAAAAACAAACAGATCAATGCAACAGTGTGTTAGTTTTAGTTCTACAATTCAAAAAAGGGAGAATTTAAATACTATGATCACAGGAAAAAAAAAAAAAGGTATTTCAGTGCTTTCCCCATGACCAAAAATATTCAAAACAAAGGAATATACATCTACTTCCATTTTAACAAACTCTCATTTGACTTTTACTCACAGGACAGTAAGCCCCTCCCGGGGGGGGGTGTGACACTCAAAGCCAGTACAGAACTGCACCATTTACCAAGGAGACACAAATTAAGGTCAGGGAGATGCTACTAGCACTCGCCATGATCAGTATACTATGACAGGGCTATGATTTCAGAGCAAGTAGTGCTATTCTGGAAATGTGTCTGTGTCAAGAGATTCCCCCTCAACATCCGCCAAATACCAGGGCCCTCTAGTTGTAGGTTCTCTCCTTGCCACTTTTGCTTCTCTCAGTGTTCATCCCACGAATGATGGCTGTTGCGGCTGGGTGAACTATAAAAGCTCTGTGGGTGTGTGGGAAAAGCCTCCCTTACTCATTTCTGTATTTCTAGCCCCTCACGACAGTGCCTAGCACAGGGCAAGCATTCAGTAAACACATGCTGAATGATGAGTGACCAAATCCGGCCAAGAAAAGGCAAGTCATGCACAATGTTGGGATTCAAACAAGTGAATGTTAAGGTTAAGCCACAGCACCTAACCCATGCCACCCATACACATATGAAAAGACATGAAAGACAAATGCTCTGTGAAATACTATGAACATGAGAATGGCTATAAAGCTGGTGCCATTTTTATACTAAAGAGGTTTCTGGCACACTTAAAGTGACTTAATACAAGCGAACTGCAATTTGTCAGTGGTAGAGAATTATTATAGTCAAAGAATGATCACAAGCCTGATCCTGCTGGGCTGTCTTGCAGAGGGCTTTGCTACCTGTGCAATCTGTATTGCTTGGTTACTGTTGAGGTCCCACATTTTAGCAGTTTTGTCACATGATGCTGTGAATACTTTGCTTCCATCCTAAAGTAAGAGAAAGTTGGCATTCTAAGGAAACAATCTCTACACATGCATTCATATATTAACTTGAACTGTGTGTTCTGTAACTTCTACGATTCCAATTAGGTGGAGGCCAGTGTATTGCAAACTACAGTCACAAACAAACATTTCAGGTGTACATTTTATCGATTTACTAAGAGACATCTGCAAGATTTAAAAAAATATCACTTCAAGTCATATAATAATGAAATTGAAGTCTCTCTCTCATCCGATTCTAGTTTTTTCTCAAAAGCAACTTTAAGCCACTTAAGTTTTTTTCTTCTTTTGATAAATTTAATCCTTCAATAATCACTGTCCTACGTAAGCTAATGTAGCTTTAAAAGTAAGCAGTCATTGTATAATGGTATTGAAGTCTTATGTAGAACTCATAAAAAGCAAGCATACGCCAGTGTAGCTTGAAAGCAGCCATACACATCATGCAGTTGTGTGTGGCTCCATTCCAATAAAACTTTAGCAGAAAAACAGGCCACGGGCCCAATTTGCTACATGGCCATAGTTTACTAAGCCCTGGCTTACTTTTCAGAGCTCAAAAGCTCAACAACCTCCTGACCAAAATATTTAAAGCTACCAGTTCTCCACCTCAAAGAAGAGTTTATGTCTGCTCCTCCCTCCACTGATGAATTTACCAGCACAATGCCACAAATCCTTGTAACACAGCAATTTAACTACTAGAAGGCTGAGCAAATGGTGATGCCTCCTATTGCAGAACACTGCTCAGCCCCAGGGACAGACCGCTGACACACACACCACTAGGCTTTAATGCACTGTGCGGAGTGAAAGAAGCTACATCCTATATAGGCCCTACCTTTATGACAGTCTTGTAAAGCATAACTCAGGGCAGGAAACAGATGAGTGGTCTCCAGGGCCTGGGAGTTAGGATCTGACTACAAAAGGGCAGGAGGGAATGTGGGGCTGATGATCTGTTCTACATCTTGAATGTGACTCTGTGTTCCTCAAAACATAGAACCATACAGTAAGAAGGCTCAATGTGATTGTATGCATAGTAAAGGCCTCGTACATAAAATCTAACTAAAAAATAACCCAGTAACATTTGACTGCTTAAAGAAAGGTACAAAGCCTCAGAAGGGGCCTCGAAGCTGGGATCAAGGCACTTCTGTCTCTTGCTTCTGCTGGGTTCAGCCCCGAGGCAGCAGGGCCACAGGGAGGTGAGACCAGATGGCAGCCCTCCCCCAGCACTGCCCGCAAGCCGCTGCCTCTGCACAGTTCCAGGAGGGCCCCAGCTGCCCCACCCAGCCTCTTTGCCAGCCTCTCTGTGAACAGTCACTTTATCACCACCCTCTCCTCAACCAGGGAAAAAAAAAACAAAGCGGGAAAAAAAAAACAAAGCAGGAAAAAACAAAGGAGGAAACTCTCAGATATTCAGGATTTAGGGAGGAAAAAAAATAAAAATGAAAACCATTTCAGATGTCTGACATAGTGGTACTTATAACTTAACTGGTTCCAGGAGATGCAATAAATGACAAAAATGATAAGTGCCAAACAAACTGTTTTGGCTGGAAAGAGTAGCAAGTCATGCGGCAACTGACACCAACACGTTCTAGCCTGTACTTCAAGTACCAAACAAATGACAAGTATGAGGACAAAATTGTCTTCTTTTTTTTTTTTGAGACAGGGTCTTGCTATGTAGCTCAGGCTGGCCTTGAGCTCACTTTGCAGCCCAGGGTAGTCTTGAACTCTCAACAATCCTGCCTCAGCCTCCCGAGTGCTGGGATTATAGGTGTGCATCACTACGCCCAACGAGGACAAAATTTCACATCAAAATCAAGTACTAAGAGACAAGTTTCAAAGCACTCAAATACCAAGGTAGGATGGTCAGAGAGTTTTCCCGCTTTGGGATTTTTTGATAGTAAAATTTCTAATTTTAAAACAAAGCTCTATCTGGGTATAGTAGTGCACTCCTATAATCCTAGCATTCTATGAGGCTGAGACAGAATGGTTACAGGTTTGAATGCAGTATGGGCTACTCAATGAAACCTGTATGAAAGCAAAATATAAAAAGTGTTCAAGATATAGCTCCGTGACAGCGTCCTGGATTAATCCCCAGTACTACAAAATAAAAATTATAAATATCAATGAAAAACAACAAAGCTCATGGTGTATTTAAAGATACGGGTTTCAAGAAGTTGTATAATCCTTTGCTTAAAATGTCAATAAAATCCTAGATTTTTTAAACACAAGAAATGCTTTCACTGAGATTATCTTACTGAAGTTAAATTAAGAGCATCAATAAAGTACTGTACTCTTATTAACAAATTTAGAATTCCTACAATGTAGATATACACATACTATATAGGTCAAGCATCCTTAATCCAAAATACTAAAATACTCCAAACTTTTTTTTTTCCTCTTGGTTTTTTGAGTTAGAATTTTGTTATATGGTTCAGGCTAGCCCTGCAGTCAGTATGTAGCCAGGCTGGCCTTGAACTCGGGGTGATCCTCTGCCTCAGCCTCCCGAGTGCTGGGATTACAGGCAGGTGACACCACACATGGCAATATCCCAAACTTTTTCAGTGCCATCCACCACTCAACAGTTAGATACACTCAAACAGTAAAGTCTTTGTAAAATATTCCCGAACTTGGAAATTTCAAAATCTGATATACTTCTGGTCTTAAGCATTTTAGATAAAGCAGCACTTAACCTGCATTTGCATTCAGATTACTAAGTATTCAGAATTACACAGTATTTAAAAGTAGAAAAGAACATTAGAAATGGAGGGAGGCATACGTCGCTCCAGCAGACATCGAGGACAGGCCCAGTGTGCATTTGCTGGGCTTTTGGAATGGTCTGCCCATTGTCCTGAACTTCCCAGCAGCGAACCTGGGGGAACAAGACAATTCAGTGCAAGTAAAGCAGTTCATGGTGTCTCACCACGCTAAGGGTGCCACTCTATGTACTACCAGTCAAAGAACCAGGACTGGAGTGGACACTTCTCTTTCTATTCTAAATGATTTAATTTTTCATCACTTCCTGTCTATAAAGAATATATTTTACTTAAGGAATTCTTTAAATATAAGAAAGCAAAACAAAAATCACTCAACTTCTACCAGACACCCATGGTTAACAGTTTCTTGTGGTTTCAATTTTCCTTCAATGTACCCACATTTTCTTGCAAAAACTAGATTATAAAGCACCTTTACTTTGTAACCACAGCTTTTCTCACTTGTACCACTATTCATTTTCAAACATTTTTCAAACATCTAGCAGCAAATCAAATGAAATCTTTCAGAAACTACAAAGCAAGCAAGGTTGCTCAACCTTGACTTCTTTCCTCCCTGCTCTCCCTTTGTCCTCCCCTCTACCCTTCTCTGCCTCCCAACCGCAGGCCAGTTGGAAATCTTTTCTGAAATGTTCACAGTGGCGTCCCATAACACGTCGTAAATGACCACGGCTTTTGAATACTGTGACTTTCGCACTTTTACTAGCAGAAGGTCATCTGCAATACCAGGCAGTGGCCAGGCATGTACCCTGAGCCTGACAGTGTAGATCTGCAGCCCCGCCTCACCATGCAGGTACAATCTGGGCTGTCAGTGCACGTCTCCACGCCTTAGAAACCTGCCTGGTAACACGGAGGTGGCATGAAGTTCTTTAGCTTTGCAAAGATGAATTCAGGTAACAGATGTAAAGTAGCTTGGCACATCTCCTCCACAGTCCCAGAAGAATCAATGAGACAAAGGGCTTAAACTTAAGGATGTCTGATAGATACTGCTAATTACTCTCCAGAAAAAAATGTTCCAATTTTCATGCCTACCGGCAATACAGGTTTAAACTTTTATCAATTTGATTCAAGAACAGTCTATCACGTAAATCTACCTCTTTCTGATTAAGCATGTGGCAGAATGGTTTCAGTTTACTTTTCATGAAGTATCTCTGCACATCCGATGCTAATTTTTCCACCAGTTTTTGCACCCTGTGACTAATTCTTCTGTATCTACATAATGAGACATTATAATGATCACACAAGATTTGTGTGATTGTCCAAAGTCCTAAAAGTTGAACAAATACCTGAAGAATATTTTCAGGATACCAAGAAAGGAAATCTGTGCACACCACCATGGGTAACATTCCTTTCAAAGAGACTAATTTGGTTTGGGAACACTCTACAAAATATTGGACTAGCATAGGCCTTTTTGGGCAATGCATATATGATATCTCCACTCAGAAGGGCTCACAGCCTCTGCACTGGTTTCTTGAAACAGGCCATGTATTCAGCCTTAGCTCAGATTCATTCACTTGGCATAGAGTGGTGCTAAAAGGAAAGGTAACCTTGCGCACACAGATGCATGACTGACAGAAGGTGCGCTTAGGAAGCACTTACATCATTAGCCCATGATCCTGCAATAAGAAAGTTCCCTGGCAAGGTTGGTGGGCTGAATGATAGACACCCGATGCTGTCATCAGGAGAAGATGTTACTTCAATATCCTGGGGAGGGAAAACCAATGTTAAACTGTACACATCACTACAGTGTCAAAACTGCTTTCTCTCTCACTAAAAGTATCAGGATGGACTTTCCTTGTCTCAAAAACTAAATCAGATTTCTCCTTACTTTGCCCAAAGGGAGAAGTAATAAACAAGTCAGGCAAAATACTAGCACTATTGGGACAAGAAGCAGACTCTAAATTAAAGGCCGAAAGCCATGTTTACTGCTCACCTGCCTTTAGTGCTTGGTCCCAGTTACCGCCCGCCCTCACTCTCCCCCACCACAGAAACCCCGATTCTGCATCTTTAGGGGGAACCTTCAGGAGCACCTTCAGGGGCAAGTCGGGAGGAAGCGGACACCGTCCAGGAGACAGGTACTCCCGAGCTCAAAGCCTTGAGAAAGTACGACTAGACAAATTTCAGACCTTTCACATCAAAGGCAGCTCCCAAGCCATCTTTTTCTCTTCCTGCCACAGTAGGAAATTCTGGCCTGAACTCGTTCTACAAACCCTGCGCAGCTTTATGTGGTACCTTCATAGGGTTGTGATTATCTGTGGTTGTGCTGCCAAACATGCTGGTCCCGCCAGTTCCAAAACCGGAGGTTGTTCCAAACAGACTCATTTTAGCTCTAAAAATAAAATGGGAAATGTTAAGGGCAGCTCCTTTCTTAAGTAAGAAATATCAGTGAGATGCCATATAAAAATACTAAGCCCCAGAACAGAACTATTCTAGGCTTCTCTCTTCAGATCTATATTAATAGCAACTTTTTATTTCAGAATAGGTTTGTATTTACAGAAAATTGAAAAGACAGAATTCCCATATTCTTCATATTCAGTTCCCCTCCTAATATATTAGTATCATATATTTGTCATCACTAGTGAGCCAATCCAGATACACTATAGCACAGTATTTTTTTAGTCACCAGCTAGGAAATAGATTTGGTGTTTCTTTACGTAGGTTTCTTTACGTAGTGCGAGACACTCAGACATACAACGGAAATACAACAGTAAAAAGGTCTTCATGTAGAAGTTCACATTCTTATTTTTGCACTCTGCTCTCTGCGTGCAGTTAGCTAAAAAAAAATCCCACAGGTTCTAACAGAAATTCACAATTTTTTCTTTTTTTTTGAGACAAGGTTTCACTTTATATTTCAGGTTGGCCTTGAACTCACTATGTAGCCCAGGCTGGCGCTTGCTAATAACATCACTTCCTCAAATGTACACAGATGCACTCAAAACACCAACTGGCTATATGACTGAACAATCAAAAAGGGAACAGGGCTTCTGCAAGGAGAGTCCAGAAACCAACTACTCCGCGGCTCTGGACATGTTGTTTAGTTTTGATCCTCTCACCTATCAAATAGACACTAATACGGACTAAGCAAAGTTCCTGTACACAGTGCCTCAGACACAATCAGTTTTTTGTTTGTTTTGCAGACTAAGGATTGAACCTAAGGTTTTGAACAAGCTAAGTAAGTGCTCTACCACTGAGCTGTATCCACAGTCCTTACTTAATTTCATTTTGAGATGGTGACCCTCCTGCCTCAGCCTCCTGAGTAGCTGGGATTTAAAGTGCAGGCTACAAGCCTGGCTCACAATAGGTTTTTGGTCATTCCTGTTCCACCCCCTACCCAACCTTCATGTTGCCATTACAGAGGAACTGGCAGGAGCCTAGACAAAGGTCAATGAAGTAGCAACCAATTAGTGTGCATCACACCTTGTGCTGCAGGTACTGAGGAGCTCCAAGCACCTTTCCCTTCTCTCCCTCCTTACTGCACTCCTGTTCTGGGTGCTTTAGTTCAAGATAACCCCCTCCCAATCTTCAGATCCCAGTTCAAAAGTTGCCTGCTCCGCACCTTTTGGGGTGGTGGAAATGTTCCAAAGCTGCACTGCAATGACATTTCGACAACTGTATAAAATTTCCCAAACTCATCAAAACATGCGCCTTAACTGGGGGTACTTAATGTTATAGAAGTTATACTTTTTTTTTTTCTTTTTTTTTTGCGGTACTGGGGATCGAACTCAGGACCCTGCGCTTGCTAGGCAAGCGCTTATTCCACTGAGCTATATCCCCAGCCCTTAGAAGTTATACTTTGATAAAGCTGTCAGGGTTGAATTTTTTTAAAAATCTCCTTCGAGGCTTCGCTAACTAACCTTCCATCACCCCCTCCTCCGTTCTCTTGACTACAATTTCCTGTTTACAAACTCTGCTGGGTGTGGAAGCGCACGCCGGGAAACCCAGCTCCAGAGAGGCTGGGGCAGGAGGCCTGGTTCGAGCTCGAGGCCAGCCTGGGCTACACAGTGAGTTGAAAGGCAGCCTGAACTGCACAGCTAGGCCCTGTCTAAAAAAAAAAAAAAAAAAAAGAAAGAAAAGTGAAAAGCCCAAGCTTTTCCACGCGGCGTGCTCGCCCCCGGGGCGAGGCTCTGCGGACTCTTCCCTTAAGCACACCGGGCCCCGCGGCCCAGGGCCCGCCCCACTGGTGCGTCCACACGCGCGCGTACAAGGAGCCATCGGCCAAGAGAGAGAAACATATTTAATTTGTGGCTCCTAAGTCCAGAAGGAAACTGCTAACGGGAAAGCAGAAGACCCGACAGGAATGACTTCTCCAAGAAGGTGACGTGTGTCTAAGAAGCTGAGCGGATGAGGGGAAGAGGGGACAAACGGCGTGAGCTCACTATAACCTTTCCCGAGCCTTAGATTCCCCACAAGAAAAACGACAAGATTAGACCGAACTGACGCGCCAGGCGCCTTCCAGCTCTCACCTGTCCTCCAGCCGTGCCTAGGAAGCTCAGCCGACAGGCCCGCTAGCTCCCCAGAGCCTCACAGGGAGGCGACCTATGCAGAGGGCTCTGGCCTCCGCCGGCGCCATGACGGCCGTAAGGAGGGTACGCACACGGGGCCTACCTGAGGGTTGCGCCGCGGAGGGACGGCGGCGGCGGTTAGCAGCAAGGAAAGCGAAGCCCGCACGTTTGCGCTGACGCTAAAGAAAAAAGGGCGAGATGGTGGGACAGAGCCCCAAGCGCCTGGGGGTCGCGGGGGAGGGCTCTCGAAACCAGTAACAGAAACTGTCCAATTACCGCGGAAATACGGCTCATGCGCCCTCAAATCACTTCCGTCGTCGCCCGGAAGCCGTCAATAAAAGGCTCCTCCTTTCGTCTGGTGATGACACATGCGCAAAAGAGATATTGGTGTCAAAAGGAAGTCTTAGTGCCAGCAGTTTGCGAACTGGTGGAAAGTTGCGGGAGGTTGTTACGCAACTGCTTTTGTAGATCCGCAACTCAGACTAGCGAAAAGTGGCGGTTTTCGTTTTAATAGTTGTCGTATTTGACCTGTTTTAAACTTTAAAAAAAATCTTATTACTGCCAATTCGGAAAAGGTGCCTTTCAGTCGACTACGGCGCCCCGAGCCTCCCGGGGGGGGGGTCCTGGATCCTTTGTTTCCTGCAGCGTGTGTGGGGGTAAAGATAACCTAACTTGCCGGGCTGTTCCTCATTAGGCTAAGTGAATCCTGGGAATAGGATAAAAAGTAGATTGGTTCCTTTCCTTGTAAGGACAGGGTCACAGAACAATAGAGAGCTGATTGGTTAGCATCGGATTACATCAAGTTTTTGTTTTGTTTTTGGTTAAGGTTTAAAGCAGAGGGAACTTTATTATCATGCCAGTTGAAACCGGCCTGTTCAGGAAACTTGGCTGTTACCTTTACTTGCTTGATGTTTTGAAATTTCAGATAACTGTTTCAGTTTGATGACCTGGAAACTTAGTATGAGTGACTCTTTTTAAAGTTTGGTTTGTTGGGGCCCAGTGCAGGAGTTAAGTGCAAATCAGTGGTATTAATTTGTGTGTAACATGGGCGTGTTATAATGGCTCGAACTCATGCCGCCTCCAAATCAGTACTGAAGAGGGGGTCGGAGGGCAGATCCATGAGCAAGGGACCTGGAGAGGTTGTGGAACACATGCTGGGTCTTCTCCACTACTTGGTAGGGTGTGCATGTGTTGATCTCCTCAGAGAGCTTTAGGGTCTCTCTGAGATCTTGTTGTAAATGTAGATTCAGTAGGTCCCAGGTGAGCCCAAGAACCCACATTTCTATCAAGCACCTAGCAGAGGTGGCCAGGCATTTGGGCCCCACAGTTAAGTACCAGGAATCCTGATCAAGCATTTAGAATCATGGGGACCTTTTTAAAAGCTCGCTGCTTGGCCGGCATGTGATCTTTATTATGTTATTGTTATCTCCACAGTTGATGAAACTCAGATCAGATTGTAATTCATCCCAGGCCCAGGGGCAGTGAGTCAGTGGAGCTAGAATTTAACTCAAGCAGCCTGCCCAAACTTGACTCAAACCCTTCTCACGTAGGGCAGATTGTGGCAATTCACCTACCCGCCTTCCTAGAAATGAGATCAGTGGGGTGCACCCCTGAAATCCCAGCACTGAGGAGGCTGAGGCAGGAGGATTGCTGTCAGTTTGTCAGTTCTTGGCCAGCCTGAACTCTATAGTGAGACCCTGTCTCAAAAAACAAAACGAACAAAAGATAAAATAAAATAAGGGAGATCAACAAAATCTGTAGCTGTGGGTGTGATTGTTGGGTCGTACTGTATAGGTAAAAACAATTTAAAAATACAAAATATTTGGATTTTGATTTTGGTGGTGGATATATTCACAACAGTGAACTTTTTGGCCATTTGTTACACATGTTAATATTTATGACTGACCAGTTTATATTTCTTTTGTTTTGCTTTCTTGAGAGAGGGTCTCACTATATAGCCCAGGCTGGCCTCAAACTCGATCCTCCTGTTTCAGCCTCCCAAGTGCTAGATTTACAGGTGTGCCCCACCACGCCTGGTTTTTATTCCATTTTTAAGTGAATAAGGTGTTCATAATTTTAGTATCGATTACTTTTCATTTGAAGTGCTATTTAATTTTGGAATTTTATTTAAAATGCTTTAATATGTTAGCTTACATTTTTGTGAGCAGTGTGACTGACAAGTGTACATATTACTGGTAACTTCACAGAGAATTGCGGTGTCTAACGCAGACTTTTTGTAGTTGCCCTGTTGAGACGGTCTCGCTACGCAGTTCAGGTTGGCCTTGAGCTCACTTTGTAGCCCAGGCTGATCTCGAAGTTGCAACAGTCCTCCCTCAGCCTCCCGAGGGCTATGTTTACAGGCGCGCGCCACTACGCCTGGCTTCCTCATTGTTTTCTGCAACCTTTTTTGTATGTGTGTCTTAGAATCTTTTACCCCAATTCCCTAACACGTCTTAAGGAAATTCCACCCAAAGTTGTGGAAGGAGTTGAAAGAACAGCGAGCTTCTGCCAGCAGAGGGCAGGCTTGGCTTTTTTATGAGACTATTTTGGGGATGGGAAAGAGACAGACCTAGGAGAGCCGAATTCAGTGAACCAGTAGAAGTTAAGAGTTGCTCAATATTGTACTACAAAAACATTCCACTCAGGACAGGGCTATAGCTCAGCAACATAAGTACCTGCCTGACAAGTGCAAGGTCCTGGGTCCGATTCCCGGTACCAAAAAAAAATTCCACTGAAAATATTGTAACGTACATGTACATGCAGCTTAGTTTTGAAAGTATCTGTTTCTTTCAGCATCACCGAACAGTACCTATATCAAACTAATGGTTCGACTGAGACACATTCGCGAAGGAAGCCATGGGTGGAAACCGGAGTATTTTTGCCTATTTTTTGAACAAGATGCTCGATGTCTTTTTTCATGAAATAGTAACTTCTGAAATCACTTAGCATCATCCAGGGTGACAGTTAAATTTCCCAGAAAACTGGATATTCCAAGCAGCTTTTATTTTATGAGGGTCATTATGAACCCTTAAGGAAAACCAAGACTGTTTCTGTTCATTTTAACTATAAACAGATTCCAGCGCAATGTTCTTCATGGATTAAAATATGGAAGTATTAAAAATAGATAAAAGAGATGACAGTAGAAGGGATATCTGTTGTCAGTGGTTATTTTACATTGCTATTTTACAGTGATCTTTTGCAAATTTTATGATGAGAATTCTAGACGGTTCCCAAATACCTAGTAGCAGTACGCATTCGTCTGCATCCAATAAAAATAGGTGGGAAAGCCACACTGTCATGTGTGTTGCTCTCTCAAGATTCATCTCCCCAATACTTGAAAATTATTTTAAGCAAATTTCCAATCATAAGCTTGAGGTGATTTCACTGCAAACTATTTTCAAATATATTTCCAGATACGAATGACTCGTGATTTGTTACTCCCTCCCATGTTTGACAGGGTACCCTGGTCCAGATGTTTGCGGGATTAAACATATTTCTAATGTAGTGATTTCCTCCTTCTTACATGTTGAGAGATCAAGTATGGTAGAAGTGTAAAGAAAAACTTTGGGATGTTTAAACCTTATTTAGAATTTTTGCTGGTCTCAAGAGTAAGTCAAAGTAACAGCATGCCAGAATGTTTTCAAAATAAAATGTTTAGTATCTGTGTGTCTGTGGAACATAACACATTTGTTAATGTCACAGGGGCGGCACCAGGAGACTTTGATTTGGCACCCAGCCAACAGTAACACATGGACCTTCCTTTAGCAGTGCATGCACCAGCCCACGTGGGTGTGGTGGAATACAGACGCTCAGGTTTAAATTCAGTTAGGTGACCTTGGGAAGGTGACTTACACTCTCTGTACGTTTCCATTTCCATCTTCAAAATGGGGATGATAATAAAAGTGCCTCGCTCAGATGGGTGTGGAGAGGAGAAGAATTATTGTTTGCAAAGCATCTAGAAAAATACCTGGAAGGCAATAAATGCTATTTAAATATTTTCTTTTGTTATTACATTTTACAAAATTTAATCCTCACCACAAACTTTTGGGCAGGGCCAGTGTCACGAGCGTGCAACCCGTGTAGTCTCCCAGGACCCTGACCTGAGAAGGGCCCCTGCTTGGTTTAACTCGTTTCTATCTCCTGAAAATTCCTAACTGCTGAAACTATCCCCTTCCCTCACTTGTATTTTGGGCTGGGACCTGAACTTCCTGTTGTTGTTTTGGTTTTGAGACAAGGTCTCAATCACTCTGTAGCCCTCCAGGGTAGCGTCCAAGTCCTGGGAATCCTCCTGCCTCAGCCTCTCCCAAGTGCCCAGATTATAGGAGTACACCACCATGGCCAGCTAGGACCTGCATGTTCTGTATCCAGACCTGACCTTGAGGTTGAAAGTAACATTGTCCCCTAGTACCACCGTGGTTTTGGACAAGTAATGCATGTAGTGTTGTCATTTATAAACTACTGTGTAGTCACTGAGCGATCACAAGGTGCCCTGGGAGAATGAAGCCAGACCACACAGGAGCAGCAACTGGCCTGTGTGTGTTTTCAGAAGTGGTATCTATTGTTATTACCATTTATATTTATAAACTACGCAAACATTTCTAGATCCCTTGCTTATAATTATAAGAAATTTTCATTGCAGTAAAGATTTACTAAAAGTACCCAGTAAAATAATAAAATTTTTATTTGTAAAAATTAAAATAGGTTTATAAGGACAAATGATCATATTCTTACTGTTAGAGGACTGCCTTATTAAAAGCTGAGGCTTCCTTAGCTCTTAAATCCAAAGAAGTTCTTTGTTCTGTGGTCCTAGACTAAAGAAGAACCCAGGTGTTTGAATTTGGGCAATAATGTGCAACACCCTGGAGAAACATTTACAGGTAAGTGTTATCATTACAAAGGTATGCTGAAGACAGAGTACAGTAGAGCACTGAAGAGTATATCAACCCAAATATTTATTCATAATAAATTTTACTAGTTTTGCAAGTGAATTAGTGGGGCCTGGCTCCTACACTATGAGCACTGTACTAGGAAGGCCAAAGACAAAGGAGGAAACCATCAGGCATTAGCTGCTTTGCAACATCTCAAATTTATATTATTATTATTATTATTATTGCTAATAAAATACTTCATTAGTTATAGAAGACAAAGAAAATATTTTATAGACTTTTATGACCTATAAAACATTCTTTCAAATACAATTTAAAAGTCAAAATAACGTATGTTCTTTTATAATTAATTTTAGAATATAGAGAAGCAACTAAACTCTGTGAAGGGTAAAATAAAGCTTTCTGAAGAAAATTAGAGAATAGCATTTGTTTTGACAAAACATATAGTGAAAGATTATTTTATTCTACTTTACAGAGCTAAGAACATATAGACTTTCCATAACAGGGTTTATCAGCGAAAAGTAGTGACAAGCCGTGTAGTTTCATATCCAGCCCCCAAACTTTAATTTGTTGGGTAAGTATACTCTAGAAAGGTAATCCGAGGACAGGGAGGTCAAAGCTTGGATTTCCGCCTTCATTTTAGAGTCTGCCATGATTTCCATCTGTCAATACATCAAAAAGAGAGTCACCTCAGAGGTCTACAGTTCTGTTAGTTCAACCAAATATTCAATCTAGATTTGCTGGACTGTACAGAACCAGAAGAAATAGTCTTTCAGGTCAGTCAGCTAGAATATTTTAGATCTGCTACATGTTCAGTAACTAGGGATGGGCTTGGATTTTTTTCTTCTTCTTTTTTTTAAACTATGATACAGCCCATTGAAAAAGGATAAATAACCATGCTAAGGGTAAAAATAAACCATCTGCATCTGGTTGATCTCAGCTGTTAGTTTTCATAGATTTGAGTTTAACATTTACTTGCTGCAAAACCACACTAATGGTTAAATAAAATTTCAAGGATATTTTCAAAATGTTATATGAATAGTCATTACTAAAGTGCAAGGTAACGAAACTTTATAGAATACTTGAATTATAAAAAGAAATAGATACTTCTTTTCTCCAAAACGGCTGGCAGGTAACATAAGGTCTTTTCAAGATACTGTCAAGTTTCATTTGGTCCCGTTTTGTAAGTGGAATCAAACTATCTTTAGGTATATTTAACCTGGAAAAAACAGATGAAAAAAATCAGTAAAAGCAATGTGTTCCTGTAACACATATATTTTGTCTATATTTATCGTATGTTTCACAAAACTCAGGAGTAGCAGATAAGAAAATCATTAGAGCTCCAGCTCGTAAATCTGTCATGTCTTAGACCAGCGAATTTTCAAGTTCATAGCTGCAGGTCTTTGAGCCGTGAACTCCAAAAGGAGTGAGTAGAAGCTGAGCTTCCCAACAGGACTTTGAGTTTACATTGTACCGAAATCTATGTACAGTTTTTCTTTTTTTTTTTTTTTTTTTTGGTCCCAGGCATCTAACTCATGACCTTATGCTTGCCAGGCAGGCGCTGTGCTGCTGAGCTATATCCTTGGGCCTATAATGAAATCTCTGTAATTCTTTGAGGATTCTGAGCTACAGACATTAGTCCATCCTTTTCCACTCAGGCACGTGTGCCTGCACTCACAAACACAGACACGCACGCACGCACGCACGCAGCATCTAGATTTAAATTTGAAAAACTTTATCTTGGTATGTGCTATAAAAATAGAACATGAAAGTGCTGGGTTTTATGGTGTAATCTACTTTGTGAAGTCACAAATCCTGGGCATCCCAGGAGAGCTCCAATTTCAAATAGTCTTTTTCAGTGTCCCCATAATTATGACCATTTGCCAGTGGCAACTCCTGCATAGGGGTGACAGTTTGATTGAAAGGGAGGCCTAAAGGGCTTCTCTTGCAGAATGTTTGTGTCGTTGCCACACTGGTTTGCCTTTGGTTGTGCATTTATATATTTGGAGTGGTTCCAAGGCACAGATGGAATTATGAGATGCAGCTAGAGCTTCTCCAAACTCTCTACCTTCAAATTTACCAGATCATTTGTCCTGAATTTGTGTTAGAAATGATCCTCATACACATAGATCACCTCCAAGGAATTTCAACTGTGACATATACACTACCTTGAATAAAACTGTAATTCACTGGATGGAAATATACAAAAACCAAAAATTACAATGTTTCTTCCTATGCTCTCATTTTTTTAAAAAAGCTGATCACCCTAAAACCATCCACCTTCCATTTTTAGGGAACCAAGGATGGCTCACTGTTTAAAGAAATCCAATAAACACGTTAAGTTCACCCAAATTGGCAAATTAAAACAATAAGAAGACATTTTACAGTGTCACATTGGGAGAAACTAGAAAGAAAAATGTTACTGTCCTGTTCCAAGGGACAGGTGCCAGTTACTCTCCAAGGAGAGCAAATCAACCTATCCAAAGGACAGTCACAGCCTCAAAAATGTGTATGCTCTTTGATCCACAATTCTTCTGGGAATTCAACCTCAGGGACTTATGAGGTATTCAGGAAAAGATCCAGTTACAAGAAGTCCATCAGTACACTATCAGAACAGAGATTTGGAAACCACCTAAATGTCTAGCTATGAGGGGTTAACTAAACAAACATCCAGTATTGAAGCTCAACAGTAAGAGACAGTACCATGATGTCACAAAGAAAAATATACTTTCATATGGAGAAAAGATCACGTTATGCTGCATGGAAAAAGCAGATTACAAAATAACATTAAGCATGAGCATATCTTAGTGAAAAAGGACTGGACAGAAAATATTCTACAAAAGCAAACCCGCTCGATTGTAGGGACTTTTATCTTACAAATGATTTTTTCTATTATGAAGATAGGTATTAAATTTGCCACACATGATGGTCCTAAACTTTAGGGAATCCTAAAATTATATTTTTAAATGAGGTTAAAATTTTAAATGTAGGATAAAATTGATTCATGTGGCAAACAATATTGTCAGATTATCATTTAGTTAGGTTCCACATATACTACATATTTTAAGTATAGAAAATTTACAAGCTTTTAGCCATAGTAATAAAAAATCATTTCTGTAGCTAGCCTTTTAAAGTACAACTAAACAAACTAATTTGTTAAGAATTCTAATAGTAGAAGCAAAGATACTGGTTAATCTAATTCGTAATTATATAGCCCTGAGTCATAGTAAACAATATAAATTTAAAAATATTAAGAGTTTTTCTTTGTGTGACTTTTCTGGCTCATTGTTACGCATCGTAATGAATCATTTTACATGTCCAAGTCCTGCTATATGCCATCTAACCTTTTAATGTCTGAAGGGAGAAGACCAAGCCATCGAATAGCTGGGACCGTGAGGTTGTGGGCTTCAAATGACATAGACTGAAATGAAGAGCAGAAGTACATTAGCGGAGGCTAACTTGCAGAAGACTAGCATTAGCATTTGCATGTATGCAGCAAAACTTGTTGCATATTAAGGACAGATACAGAACTGCTCTGTAGTAGTTTTATGTTAATTTTCTAGAAACAAAACTTCAAGTGAAACTTTGCTACCTGTAGTCACTACTATTTGTGACTCCATGTCCTGCATACTCCGTGTCCTCCTTCACCAGCTGTAACCCTGAGCAGCCATCAGAATCACCCAGAGATTGCAGTTCAGTAGGTTTGCGTGGGCACTGACATTTGCACTTCTAACAAGTTTCCAGGTGATGCTGTGCCACTGGCCCAAGATCACACCATAAGAACCACTGAAATACGGTCATGTCAGATTCCCCACACTTAGGAGGCATGATCAAAATATATGATGAATTTTTTTTCTTGGTACCAGGACTTGAATTCACAACCTTGCACTTGCCAAGCAGGCACTGTGTCACTGAGCTATATCCCTGGAAGATGAACGTTTAAGTTTTAAAATTTATGATGCAAAAGATACATTGCCATTAATCGCCCTCAGAATACTGCCCCTCACTTATCCTGTTACTCTTGCCATTTTCATAAGCAGTTCTGGAAGTCCTTTCCATGACAGTCTTTATGAGGTAAATGCTGCTGCCGAGTTCCATCCAGGGGAAAGCAGGCATGATAAAAAAATAATAATAACACAGTAAATGTCGATGCTATCCAATAGAAAGGCAGGCTTCTAAAAAATATTACAGTATTTTCTCACTCACCTTATTCCCTGGAGC
The DNA here is from genome assembly GCA_004027595.1 of Dinomys branickii. Classification (NCBI taxonomy): domain Eukaryota; kingdom Metazoa; phylum Chordata; class Mammalia; order Rodentia; family Dinomyidae; genus Dinomys; species Dinomys branickii. Next base: position 130,426 of record PVLD010001302.1, on the reverse strand, counting down.
TGGCTTTCTCTAAAAGTCAAAATGACCACGAGAGGTAAACATTTTGAATTGATTCACGACATCAAGGCAGCCACGAAAGTGCAACTGAAGACACGAAAGAACTTCCAGAGCTGCTTCAGAAAGTGGCAAGGGCGATGGGATAAATGCTGAGAGGGATTAATGGCAATATGTGTTTTACTGCGGTAAGTTTTTAAAAACTTTAAACATTCACCGCATTTTCTGATCACACCCCATACTTCAGTGGGCTGCAGGATGCAGGATGGTAACACTTCTCACCCACAGCATGTCTTTCCCTGTCACCTGTGTTTGCTATGCTCTTGCAGCCACCGAAACAGTGAGATTCTAGTTTCCCTAGCACAGTGATACTAAACCTTTTAGAGATCGAGCACTGAAACTGCAACTCAAAACCTACTTATTTATTGCAAAGTGTCAATACTACAATTAAACCTGAATATTTAGTTTAGAAACAACAATCTTTTGTCTTAAATGCAAAACACAATAACTGAGTTTTCAATGATACAAACGTCTCGCTACAGCATGTATGCCATAGGTTCGACACTACTGCCGTAGCACATTCTGGGGGCCCTTAGCTTACTAGAGGGTGCTAAGTAAATGCAGAACCATCCCAATGAATATAAAATATCTATATAGTAAGAAAAGGAAAATTACTTTTGTGTACTCACCATAGAACCATACTTATAGATGCACATTATTTCTATGCCTATTAAAAGAAAGTTAACTTTAAAATTAGTCTCATATCTTACAGGTTCCACTCTCAAATTTATCCCCCATCTGCAATTTTTATTTTTGTATTACTGATGAAAAATTTATGTTTCTCAGTTTAATATAGCAGACATAACCATGAATTGCCTTAAATAATTACAGCCTTTAATTTTAATCTACTCATATTCTCTTAAAATATTTTATAAAGTTGTTTCAAGAGCATAAAGCACAACTAAAAACATAATTTAGCCATGATTGTTCTAAATAGTGCACAGGTAAGTTACCATGTGGGTCAGCATCTACCAGTGTGAAAACAGGAATGTGAAACAGGTCCCACAGTTTCTTGACTAAAAGTCTTGTGTTCAGATCAGGTACGCCTTTTCCCTAAAAGCAAGATAGAAACTAAGCATTTTAATTCCAGTAGGATAAATGGACACCACTACTCCCTTATTTCCTTAGTAATTTAGAAGTGAGATTCCCCGCCTTGAATGGGGAAGGCTGGCACTGGCTGGGAATAAATGTGAAGTATGTGGGACCGACGGGGAGCCCATGTACCTTTATACATCTGCTCCCCTTACACCGGTCCCATGAAAGGGTCCCAAGGCAACATTTCAGCAGAAAAGAATAATCCTACATAGTAAAAAATGATCACTGACATGTTATTTAGAGCAGTAAAAACTAATCAAAAATAAAAAAGAGCCAAAAATATCTAACCACAGGGACATGGGTAGGTGGCATAGCTCATTGGTGACAGGAAGCCAGCCGTGGGCCTACATAGCCTGGGCTGTCATCTGAGCTCTGCACTTCTTGATGGTGTAAATTTGAAGGAGTAATGAAACCTCCTATGATTTGGGGCTCTGTAGTTGCTTATAAAGTTCTAAGAGGAATTATATTATTTAGTAATCATGAAGCACTTAGAAGAGTATGTGGTTTAAGTTTAGAGTTTAATAAGCCTTCTGTGGGGGAATAATATGAAATCATTACAACAGGTAGAAGAGTCATTTAAAGAACATTTAAAATAGTGTCAAGAAAGAAAAGAAGGAAACCGAATGAAACATGGAGCAGAAGAAGAAAGCAGAATATATGTTGGGATTAAGGACAAGCTTTGCACACAAGGCATGTAGTCTAGTAGGAGAAATCTTGCCCTGCATGCACAAGGCCCTGGGTTCAATCCTCTGTACAGAGGATGGTGACGGGGAGAAAAAACAAGACAGGCTTTGTATCAGAGAGCTCTGAGTTTGAATTCCCTCTCTGTCCATCATTATCATAAATGTGCCTGTGAGTGTGGGTATGTTTCTTAGTATTTTTAGGTCTTGGCTCTACCTATAAAGTTAGATATCTGGCATTATAGCAACACAGAGCTGAACATAAGAGTTATCTAACCCAAACCCCAGTTTTGAGTAGCCACAGAACTGTGGTAAGGCACTTCCCTGGGATTGGGACTGTAGCTTAGAGCTAGAGTGCTTGCCTAGCATACAAGAGGACCTGAGTTCAACCCCAAGTATAGCTAAAAAATAACAACAAAAATACACAATGCACTGCAGTTCGTATGATCAAAGTAGAGGTGATGAGACTATCGACCCCCGCCCCCTAGCATTCAAAACACAAGCAGGAGACTTGCACAATATTGAGGGCAGCCTGGGCCACTGAGTGAGTTCAAGGCCAGCCTGAACTATAGAGTGAGACGCTGTCTCAAAACCCAAAACAAAAAATGTGTGAATTTTTATTACATACAGTGCTTAGGAGAGCTCCTGGCTCATGAGCACTTGGTGAATTGTAGTGCATCCTAATGTTTTCCTTTGGGAAAAGATATAGGAACACGCTAGAGACATCAAACAGTATGACAGGCTACTGAGTGAAAACTGGCTTCTTCCTGGCCCGATTCTCTCGTCCCCTGTCCTTCTCCAGAGGTGGTCACTACAGGTCAGGTCACGGGTATTTCACAGTGGTAGCCCTAGCAGTTGTTGGATACTGTCATGGTGTTGAGGGGCAGCTGCATGTGCAAGCATGTAGGAAAGACCAGAAGGCAGCATGCAAAAAAGTGCAGAGAGATGGAGTATGTGTGACTTCCCCCTCACGTGTAGTTTACAACCACTCAGGTCTTCTCTTCAAGACAAAGGTGACACCAAGCCAAGCTAACATGCGTCTCCAGAGCAGTAGTGCCAGATGGGACTCAAATGGCGAGGGCCGAACCCTACAGCCTTCTGTCTGCAGTGGTTTGGCCTCCAGTCAGCCTCTCGGTGCCAAGATGCCCAAGGAGAGGGGGCCCCGGCCAAAGAGTGTGCTATAGGTCGTGGCCACACAGACCATCGCTGCAGGAGCTCACACAGGGCCTCTACCACGCGTGAGCTCTTGCTCTGCGTTTCCATCTTCACGCTTGGCCCCTTAACTTCAAACTAGGCGGAAGCCACTTGGATTTTCTGCCGCCACAGCAAGTTCATCTCTCTAAACCCACACTCAAAGCCCTGTGAAGAGCTGAGTGTGCCCGGTGCTTGTCCTGTAGCAGGGCTGATACTGCTCTGATGTTCATGCAACAGAGCGGTGTGACTTGCTCCTCACCTCAGTCGTCACCAAGTCCTTTCACACAACCCCTTCACCATGCCCCTTCATCCTTACACCGAGGGAACTGCCCAGATGCTCCGGTAGGCCTGATCCGCCTTGTCTCCACCTAATGGATGCACTGCCACGTTAATCCTCGTCCTTTCCTTCCACTCCGCTTCAAACATTTCTCTGAGCCCCGATTTTTCTGCACTAAACCAGGCCACCTCCTTGGGGGTGGCCAGGCCTTGCAAGACCCCATCCTGCAGCGCGGCTCCTGCTCCCTCTCCAGAGTCGCTCTCCTCGCGCTTCCATAAACATACCTCACACACACCATACTTACTGTTAATCCAATAAGCCAGAGGAATTTTAAGTAGAAGAGCCTTGTGTTTTCTTCTTCAAAGAGCTAGGTTTTTATCCAGATCTACAAAAGCAGAAAGGCTGGGAAAAGAGCTGGCCAAGCGGACAACCTGGTCCGCACTATTGTGCTGTTGTCATCCTACCCACATGTGCCCCAGCTTTCCTCTCCCCCACCTCTTTCCTTCCGACTCCGGTGGGCTTTGCTGGTGGCTCCAGTTCTATGAATTCCACGTCACACTGTAGCAGGAAGTTTACTGCCTGCCATGGGCTGTTTCCGTCCCTTCAAGGTTTATACTGAACCTTAACTTCAGTGTGATGGTCCTAGGAGGTAGGACCTTTGGGAAGTGCTCACGTCACGTGGGTCAAGCCCTCCTGAATGGGATTAATACTCCTAGGAAAGGGTCCCGGCAGGTCTTTTCCACCATTTAAGGACTCAATGAGAAGATGACCATCTAGTGAACCAAAAAGCAGGCTCACACCAGTGACTAACTCTGCTGGCCCCTTGATCCTGACTCACTTCTACAATTATGAGCAGTAAATGTGTGTTGCTTAAACGACTCGGCCTAAGGTATGCTGTTAAGGCTAGACACGAGCATGAGTTCTCTCAGTGATAGGAATCATGATGTATGTGTGTCTGTTTGTTGCTATTCTTTGCACATTTATGTTTTTAAAAAGCAAGCTCCTGGCCAGGTATGGTGGCAGGTGCCTGCAATCTCAGTGCTGGGGCAGCTGAGGCAGGAGGATTGCTGCAAGTTTGAGCCAGCCAGGGATATGCACTAAGTTCAAGGTCAATTTGAACTACATAGAGAGACCTTGCCTTAAAATAACAAAACAAACACAAAAAGGCAGGGGTTGGGGGGAAGCAAGCTCCTTTTGACTGAGTTAGTTAAATTAGCTTATATGAAAACCCATGTGAGGAGGAACAAGGAACATCTCTGTTCATGGAACCCTGGATGAAGCCCACATGTGAACATGAAATCGTCCAGCTCCTGTGGGGAGTATGAGGGTGGTACCAAGGGCCTGTGAGCTCCCTGGTGTTGTTGGAAATGTACTGGTCCTTAATAATCAGGAGTCTCGCCTCATTTTTAGCCAGGCATGAGAATGTTTGGCACCTGGGATGTTCCTGCTCGATGCCAAGTGACACACTACGTGGATGCTGGAGGGCTGCTCGAGGTACAGAGACATCCCACACCCCTCTTACCAACACCACAGAGCACGCGTTAGTCCTGAGAGCGAGGTAAAGGCAGATACTCTACCGTCACCAGGATGCATGGAGACATTTGGTTGCAGAAGTTGTCATCTAGGAGCCGCTGAAATGTTGCATCTTTTTCTACAATTAACAGAAATTTTGCATCTGTGATTAAATCTGTGATGTTAAGGCTCATAAACTGAAGGAAGAGCGCTAGGATTTAATCACCAATTACATGGTGGTGCCTTATACAGTAATTCAAAAGCAGGCACAGCAAGAATATTCTTGTGTTCACCTTTACATATATAAACAGATGCATTCACACATCTATCTCCTACAGATGTGTACTTCTAAAACACTCTAGAGAAGGGACCAGCTATGTTCATGTTGACTGGGATATGGCCCATTGGACACCATGAATGCTTGATTTATCAGTGCAATGAACGAACACTCCAGAAGTTTAAGTACTTTTCCCCCTGGAAGGATACTCCGAATTCCTTGAATATTAGATGGCACAGCAACAGCCTAAATTTAAAGAAAAAGGACATTTTAAATTTTTAAATAAAAAGCAAGCATAAACTACATTTTATAATTTATCACAAAAACCATATTTTCATTTTTCTTTGACTGTACTCGTCATCAAAGACATTGCTTAGAGAGAGAACAGTGGGAAATAATGTAATCCCTCAGTAAGAAAACGGAGACACGACCCACACTACTTCCCAGCAGGGAGAATTTCTTAGATGCTTTGTAGATATGTGGCTTCAAAAGCAGAAATGAGCCACATGTGGTGTTTCATGCCTGGAATCGCACTATGGGAGGCTGAGGAAGGAAGATAGTAACTTCAAATCCAGGCTGGGCAACTTGGCAGCTTAGTGAGACCCTGTCTCAAAATAAAAAAATTAAAAAGGACTGGGGATGTATCTTAGTGCAAAGGCTTTGGGTTCAGTCCTTGACACAAGGAAAAGGGAAAAGAAAAAAGAAAAGGATGAAGGAAAACATCCTGAGGTAGGATCTTGGGGAATCGTCTGTCTCCTAACTTCTGAGTGGCCCCATCCAAACTGCCATGCTAGCTTAATACTGCAGCTCAAGAGGTACCAAAGCCCAGGAAAGAACATAGTATGCAATATATTTATTTTAGAGTCAGCAGTTTTTATGTAGATTACATCAATAATCAGGCTAAAATATTTAAGCTGCAGCTTATCTGTATGTTTTAAAACAGAACAATATGTTTTAAGTGGAAAGTATTGATTTCCATATGACAGTGGGCACATTTTGCACTATGTGAGATACAACCCTGTAAAGCATAGGGCTACTCACCCTTCAGTGGGACTTGAAAATCTTAAGCTCCAAATTATATAACAAAGCAAGAAATAAAATATAATTCCAAATTAAAGGAGCTGGAGGGGAGTTAAAGCCCATGAGACATTAAGGGTACTTACAGAGGTACCACAGGTGCAGTTCACTCTGGTGCCATCTTCCTCGACATATCTTAAATTGCCAGCAATTAACCCTTTGGATGTTGACAACTGGAAAAAGAAAACCACACATCTTTGAAACCTTTTCCACAAATATACATTATGCTGCTAAGTCATTCTTCATGTTCACCTACTCAATTATCTGTATTTTTGCTCAGATTGGAATTTGGAATTGAAGGAAAAAATATGTATGGCTATTGAGGAATTAAAAATATTTCATAATTTACCTGATTTGGGTCATTCATTTAAAGGAATATATTCAAAAGACGATTTAAATTTATACGAGAAAAATATATTGTCAAATTATATCAAACAGGTAAAGATTACATTTTTTATTATTACAATTTCTTGGAAACTTTGCTTTAAAATGAAGTGTTCATATTAAATACAACTTACAATATGTAGACTCCTCCTTGGTACTTTCAGCATACAAGAAATGTCATCAATAATACCGTCCACAACAGTCTGATTACCAAAGAGTTGGCTGTCAGTGTAATATATGTCTCTACAAAAGTTTAAAACATACATTTCAATTAACTATATTGTCTGTGAATATGATGAGTATTAGAAATGCTATTTAGAGAAAGCTTTAACTAACTGAAACACAACATACAAGGAAAGTAACTTATCACCCACAACTGGGTGACTTTTCAAAGCATGTAATGAAAGTTTATCTAAAGATATCTCACATTACAGTTGAAGAGTAAGTAGTTTACTAAAAGAATACATTTACCTTTTGGTTGCATAAGTGTTGCTCTGTACTAATTTATAAATCATGGATAATATTTTAAGAATTAGAGCTGAAAAATAAGATGCAATGAGGGACTTAGTTGCCATTTTTTGCATTAATTCAAAAGACATTGTTATCAAGGATTGTAATGGTCCCCAACTACTGTCCATAACATTCAAAACAATCTTTCCAAAAGAGAAGGGTTTAACATAGAATAACGGCCAAAAATCAGATAAAATTAATTGCTTTTTTGATAGCAAAACAGAGAAAATAATGTTCTATTAAATCATATACCTTGATAAGTACATTTGCTTAAGAATGATAATCTACTTCTATGGCAATTGACAATGCAAAATTTTAGAAAATTAACTAATTTACAAGTGTCCTATTGATGAATAGATCAACAACTAACTAGCAACAACTAAAATCTAAAAGTAATCAAATTTATTTATTTTTATTACTCAAAGCTAGGAAAAATTAATTTACCAAATTTTTTAACTGATTTTGGTGAATCACTTCTGATTTTTCTTGTGGTACAATGGGATACCATCTGAAGACCCACAGTATCTTCAAACCTGTCATTTTGTTTAAAGCAAAGGAATAAAATAAAAAAGACTTAACTTCTGAACACCAATGATATGCATTTAATGTTCTCCTCTGCCCACTAACCCAATCCCATATTTCAACTTTATACAAACATTAAACCTTTAGGAACACCTCATTTGCAAGTTTAGGTTTATTGTTTCAGGTTGTAATTAGGTACTTAGCTTAGTGACATACAGCAACTAAATATTCACCTTTGCTTATAGAGTGTATGTGCATGTATAACTTCTTGGGAAGACATTTAGGGTAGGTGGAATGTTTTCATATTTCATAATTTTATTAGTATTTTAATAATTCCATTTAATATTTTTACTCAGTTTAGTAACTTGTGAAGTATTTTATTTCTGATTTATCCACAAAGAAACATTATATAAAGTAGCAATTTATCGTAGGCTTTTAAACTGTACCACCAGCCTTCTCCTGAAGGTAGCAGAAGGCATGAAGCAAAGATGCTAGATGGCAGCTGTTCAATTTAGATAAAATCCATCTTACAAATACAATTCAAAAGTGCACAGTTTGTATTAATTATATTGATCATAAAATAGTCCTTAGTGACTAAGGAATCTCCAACTTCCTTATATTCTGTCTCTGTAATTCTTACAAAGTTTAAGAGCTATTCTTGTACGATTTTTATTATTCAGTAGAGAAGATTTTATAGGTTGGGTTGGGAAATAAAACAATTGTACCACTAGGTTGGAACGAATTTGTATGAAACTGTTGAACTAAGCAGACATAGATCATCAGGGAGCCTCAGCGGTGAGCCCTGGGACCAGGGTCCTTTTACTTCAGCCTGGGTTTTTACTCAGGACTGGTGGTCCTCAGCATGCTGGGTTTGTTGTTGTGGTTGTTGTTTTCCTTGCAGTGCAGATGAGAATTATACTCAGGCATCTGCCGCCTCCTGCACTGGAGAGTTAGAACCATGCTTTGTATTTACTTTCAGCAAGAGCCTATACATTTTAATTGTAACTTCTTTCAGTGGTCAATTTTGTTACTACCCTTGTTTTTTCTTTGCTGTGTCTTTCAAACCTAATTCTAGTTTACACAATCCTCCTTATGTACATTTTATAAACTTCCTAGATTTTTGGTGGGGAGTAAAGGCAACATAAACAATGGAATCTTTAACTCAAGTAAATTGGAATACAGACATAGATTCTGCATTTAAACACAAAAATCCAAAATACCCACTTTATGTTTTCCCAGCTTGATCTGTTGTCTATGACGAAGGCAGGTGCCTCTTTCCTTGCCAAGCTTGTGACAATATCTTGAATGATATTTTCTATAGATGCAAGAACATCAGAACTGAAACAATAAACACACCATGATTCAACTTTAATTACAAAGTATGCCTTTGTCATATGTAACATTTCCCCACATCAATGTAAAAACATTTGTTTCATGGGATGTTTTTTAAGACTTGGAGATTCATGCCAGCCATGATCTCTCCCACTAAATCTTAACATCAGTCCTGCATTAAAACAGTGATGTTTACCGTGGTTACTTCCAAAGAAATTGTATTTGCTTGTAACTTCGTCAAATCACGAATTGAAGTAATGTCTCCTTTTTGTATGAATGATGCAACTTGCAAATACGTTTGCTCCTCTTATTAACTCCCTTTACTCTAACTCAACTTAAATATAAACATATTGGCTTGAAAAGCTACTGATAAATGCTTTAATTAAAAATGATGAAAACAAGAAGAAAACAATGATGTAATATTGGTGTAGAATTTCTTTCCCAAAATGCAATGCAAAAAATATTTCAAAAGAAAAGTTTGTTGTAGCACATTGCACACTAATTGACTTAAAATCAGCCGCTTTGAATTTTAGTGATTCAAAATGGAAAAAAGTTTAATCACTACCATGAAAAGAACAAATCATGAGTTCTGCACTAAATGGTTGACTTGGCAATTCTTATGCCACTTTACAGCAAATTATTAAAACTGAGCCCAGTTTTCTGTCAGTGAACTTTTAATTTCACAAGCCATCAGTTAAAATTAAAATTTGTGCATCAGAAAATGAAAATTTGTAAATCAGAAAATGAATTTCCAAACATTTAACATTTTCTAATATTGACAGAGGAATTAGCCCAAATATTTCACTCACCCCACCCCTCACTTTGAAAAAAGAAGTTGCAGGATAACACTGTAAACAATATATAATCAGATTAATTTATGTGAGTAGCGTAGACAAGGAACTCCTGTCTCTCCTTTTTTCTCACCTGCCTAAATTTGCCCTCAAACTAAAACCTTTTGTAAAGATTTGATTGCTTATGGGATTTTTGGTAGTTTGGGCTTATAAATAAGATGGTAATTCATCAATAAACAAGAAAAACATCAACAGCAAAATAACACAGAATTTTTAATAAAAGGCCAATCATGTCAAAATTCTCTGTAGTCAATTCCAAGTTGGAGAGCTGTAGTCTCTGTGGCCAATTTTAAATAAATAATTTTAATTATGGATATTGTCTCCAAGTCAAGAAAAACAGTATGGGGACGGGTGTCATGGAGCACGCCTGTAATCCCAGCATTCGGGAGGCTGAGACAGGAGGAGCATTCCAAGTTCGAGACCAGCCTGGGCTAAAAAGTGAGCCTAAGGCCAGCCTGAACTGCATAGTGAGATCCTGTCTCAAAAAAAGAGAAAGAAAGCTAGGAGCAAAGAAAGAAAAGGAAAGGAAAGGAAAGGAAGAAAGAGAAAAAAGAAAAATGTTATATTACAAACCACTTAAAATGTGCTGATATCCTTGTCAATTCTGAGAGAAACATTACCTCAAGTGTAAACTCAGGATTCAATTGCTCACTTCCCTTTCTTTTCCCACTAAAAAAGCTTTGAGAGCTTTCTAAGCTAAACATTTATTTTTAAAAAAATTTTTTAAATGCAAAGTCAAACTGCATCCCAAACTCCCTGACTTATAAGGACAGTGAGGGAACCTGCGAACCTCCTAGAAGCTTCTAGAAGATAGCAGAGCGCTGTCACTGGATTTCATGAATTCAAAATAAAGTTAAAGGCGGGAAGGAAGTCAGGGACCCCAGATAAGGCCTTTTCTAGCGGTCAGAGCCGCTCCCCACCGAAAGGCGCGGACTTTCTCCTCAGAGCAGCCACCTTGGTCCGCCCCACACTTCTTCCCTAATGCCCTGTGGGAGCGCCTGTACCTAGAAGCCATGTGAGTCCCCGGTCCTGCGGGCTCCTGGCCGCCTCTACTCAGGGTAGCCAACAGGGAAGCTCTATGGCGGTCAAGGACTTCAAAGAATGAGGCCTCAGGACCCATGGGGGCAAAAGCCATAAGGGCAGAGAGCAGCAAGAACCTCCCTTCAGGCGGCACGAAGACTTCCTGCAGTGTCTGGCCGGGCAGCGCCTGGCGCAGGCGCACATCACACCTGCAGTGGCCAAGCAACGCATGCGCATAGCACCACTTGGTGTGCCATGTGTGCGCAGGGCTTTTTCAGGTGTACTCTACCTGCGAAGCCAGGAGGTGAGTGCTTGCCTGGGTTCAGGTCTGGCAAACGTTGGGAATCTGGGGAGCTGAGCTGAGATTTCCTTGAGCTGACTTAATTATTTTGTGAGGACTACTTAGAGAAAGTGCTATGAACAATGTTTCATAAAATAATTCTGGGGCTGGGGATTTAGCTTAGTGCAGAGGTTGTGTTTGATCTTCAGCATTAAAAGCAACAAAACCAAAAAATTATAAAGACCCTGCTATGTGCCCAAAACAGTTCTCGGTACCGGGTTTCGCTGTGATCCAGGCGCACACAGTTCCAGCTCTTACTAGTGTTAGGGAGCCTGTTCATCTTTCTCTCTTCTTTTTCCCTTAATTATTGCGAGAAGTTTGCACTGGGTTAAAATTTTAACCTCACCATCAAATTTCACAAATTAAAATACAAGTCATCCACTTAAATTTGTATTTCAGCTAAACAACAAGTCCTTCTTTTTTTTTTTCTTTTAAGGGAAACTACTTCCTATGTAATGTTTAGGACATTTACTAAAGTTATTTCGTGGTTTAACTGAGGTTTTGATAACCAGGCATCCTGCACTTTACACAGGAATTCAACCAGTGCATCATGCCCCACCCCTTCCAGACAGGGTGTTTTGCTCCCAGCCTCCTAGAGCTGAGGGCAAGAATTCTTTTTTGTTGTTGTTGTTGTTGAGGGCAGGAATTCTGAAGGCCAGAAATGGAGACTCAAAACAATGCTCTTTACATTTTGGAGATATCAATATGAAATGCAACAACTATTGTTGGTTTTCTGTTGCTTTGTCTATAATTCAATTCTGATTATACTGTTATTGTGCTACTTTGTGTCTCTTTGTTAATACTTTCTGGTTTTTTTGTTTTTTGTATTTTTCTGTTGTTGATGTAGTTCTTTTTGCTTTCACACTTTAAAAAGAAGTTGTACTACTGACCTAGGTCACTTTATTGTAAGGAATAGTTGATGATTAATTGTCTGATCAATTTTGCATGTCTATATCTGTTTTCCTGAATATACACTTCGAAGTTATCAATATGTAATGCAATGACCATTGTTGATTCCCTGTCACCTTATCTGTAACTCAGATTCGACTGTACTATTCTTATGCTACTTTGTGTCTGTTTGTTAATATGTTTTTGTTCTTATACTTTTAAAATAAAATAAAATAAAATAAACAGTGCTCTTGACCAGAGGAAGTTAGATGAGAGCCTAGAGCAAGATGGCTCCACCACCTGGGTCTAGCGTGGCTGGATGCTGAGTTGCAGAACAGTCACCTGACCACACACCTGCTCTAGAGAATGGTTTGATTCCTTCAGTTCCTCATTTAATAGTTTTGAAACTAAACTCTGAATATAAACAGTGGACCACCTCGGTCCGTGCTGATGGTTGCCCGTGTGTGTGTGTGTGTGTGTGCGCGTGTGTGTGTGTGTGCGCGCGTGTGTGTCCTCCATGTGCAAGCACTGTGCTGAGGGTCTGTGTCATTATCACAGTAGTTCTCCAAGCCTACCCTGAGCTATCTAGTGCTAGGTACTGAGCACTTGGCTGTGAACAAGGAGGGGAAGGGAAACTTCAGATAAACAGGTGAACACTTAATAGAGTTAACAGAGTGAAAAATGCGCATAACAACCCTGAGAGATAATGATCATTATCCCCATTTCACAGGGAGAGAAAGTGAGGCTTGGAGCAGTTGAGCTACCTGTGCAAGATTATACCTCCAGGAAGTGACAAAGCTAAGGGAGAAACCTTGACTTCAGTTCATACTCTTAACGCTTAGGACATGAGGTAGTTCCCAGGGCTGACTGGGCACAGAGTTTCATCTTTTGGAGCTTTTCTGGTGGTAGAGCTCCTGTTTAGCCCCAGCTTCCTTCTCTTTCAGACGAAGGTGTTGTGGCAAGTGGGCTTCCATACGTCATTCCCAGTGAGGAACACACCAGCGGAAGGCCTTTCAGTGACCAGCATGAGTCAGTGACACCATCAAGGTTTCTGCCAGAGGCACGGCTGTCCTGTGACCCGGACCATGTCTGGCCTTCTTCCGAGGACAGACCCAGCTGTCTCTCCTAGCACTGACCCAACTGGAAGCAGCAGGCTCCTAACTCTGTGACTCTGTGAAAGGCCTCCCTGCTGGGGGGCGGGTCCACAGGAGGAGATCACAGCGGTGAAGTGAGCAGACTCACACTAAACCTGCCTTTCCTGCAGCTGACTGCAAGGTGCGACTTGAAAGGGCCTCGCGGGGGTTCCTGCTGCCACAGACCAAAGTGGAGCGTTGGCAGGTTCCTCCAGCAGCTGCAGCTTTGTCTCCCTCTGGGTATCCTGTGAGTTCCTGGTGTGACCCCAGGCAGCTGTTTGCACCGCCTCCACATCAAAGGAAGCCAGCGCTCTGGCCCCGGAGGGTGAGATGGACCCAGAAAGACACGTGTGCCGCAGCAACCCCACTGCCAGTGACCCTGGCAAATGCCAGCCTGCGGGACCTGCCGCTGAGTCCTTCCATCACACAGGCCAGCGAAGCTTCTCCCCGACACTCCCCTGCGGGGTCCTTCCTCCAGCCTCAATCTGTGATGCCATCCAAATCTGAGGGCCAGAGCTTCCCTGTGGTTGGAAATGTTTAAATCGGGTGCGGTGATCGATTCTGCCTCTAAGATACCACAAAAGGGGAAAGAGGTAGGCAAGGAGGGGGAGGCCTCTCGAACAAGACAGAAGAGACTGCCACGCCCACTCGTTTTAAAAACAATTTTTATTTATTTAGCAGTATTGGGGATGGAACCTAGGGCCTCACTCATGCTAAACAAGGACTCTGCCCCTGAGCTACACCCTCAGCCCTGCCTGTCATGTGTAAAGGAGGTGGTTTCCTTAGCAGAAGTAAGAAAATTTTAAAATATTATGGATTCTTGGGAGAAAAGGATAGTGAAGATACCATCTATTTTCTTTATCTCTTGAGGGTTTATGAGATATTTCTTTTCTGGTTTTTGTTTTTCTTCTCACAAAAGATTTACCCCGTTGAGAAATATATGAAGTAAAACTGAAAGGAAACCCCCTTCCCAGCATGTCTGCTCCCAGCTCCGTCTTAATTGGTCCTGCTCTTCAAGGGGCCAGTCTGCACCCTGACGTTATTCCGTCCCGTCCCCAGGGCCCTTGCACATGCCCTTCCTTAGCGGCTCCAGTTGCCCTTCTCTCCCCGCTCTCCTCGCCTCACCCCAAACCGCCCTAGCTAATTCTGCATCCTTCAAGTGGCCCCCTGAGCATGTCCCTGGATGTCCCTCAAAATCTTGCCTCCTGTCTTCCCTGCCTCCCTCTGCATGTCATTCCCGCCTTGGAAGCCCCAGGAGGAAGGTGGACTGTGCCCGCCTTGTGCCCCATGTTTCCTGTGGCTCCTAGGAAGTTCATGAAAAGGTTGGTTGAGTGAATAAGTGAATGGATGACTCCCCATAGGGTTATCTCTGTTGCTTATTCGTTGCTCTTCATCCCAGGCGACTTTCTGCACAAACCCCGAGGAGCCTTCAGTAACACTGAATACCACCATCCTCTGTACTTGAGACATTACTGCCCTCAGTAATACTAGTAACTGAGCTTTGCTGGGGGTCAGGCCCTGGGCCGAGTGCTCCATGCACCGAATCTGATTCACTCTCTCTCTCTCATTTTAACGGGGGACAAAGCTCTGAGAAATAGCATGAAAAATTACTAGGTTTTACCATGGAAATGCAAGTGACAGAGTACTGAGAGGATCATTTTCTCTGATCCAATATTAACTCAAAGTCAAGGTAATGTGTGTGTGTGTGTGTGTGTGTGTGTGTGTGTGTGTGAATTCACTTTGTAGCCCAAGCTGGCCTCGAACTTGCAGCGATCTTCCTACCTCAGCCTCCCTAGTGCTAGGATTTTAGGCATGCGCCACTATGCCTGCTCCATGGTAATTTAGTATTGGATAGAATTAATTTGCCTACTTTTTAAAGCCAGTCGTGGAATAACAGGATGTATCATGTCAAGCAGATCCATAAAAGAAATTCAAATCTAATTTTAAAGTGATCACTAAACTGTTTGTAACCCTGTGTGTCATTCAGTTAATGAAGGTGTGATGTTCATTTGTTTTGAGAAAAATCAGATAGCACCATTTGCTGCCATGGACCTAACACCAGCCTCTCGGGCAGTCAGCTCCCGGCCAAACTGCATTCCCCTCTACCTCCTTCCTCTCTCTCCCCAGATTATTTTAAAACACATTTCTGACTTCATCAGGAGCTTCATCAATTCAGTTATTTCATCCATAAGTGTTTTAACATGCATCTCTAAAGAATAAAGACCCCTTAAAACTTTGTCATGCTATGAGTGTGATCATTATGTGTATCTAAAATGTACCAATAAAATCTGATTTAAAAAACTTTATCATGCTAAAATGTTACCAGTCACTCTTTGATATTACCAAATGTTGTATCTGTTGAAGTTTCCCTAATTGTCTCATGAATTGTTTTTTATTTAAAAAACACTTTCAGTTGACAAATAAGTTTGTCAATACATTGTTTTATGACTTGTATTTAGATGTCCCCCGCCAGAGCCTTACATGCTCATAGATGAGGCCTTGGGAGGTGGCTGGATCTTGGGTGTGTGATACAGGATTAAGGCTGCATGATCCTGGCTTAGCCCACTGATTGCTGTAGCATAATTCAGGGTGTGGCTGAATGGATTTAGTGACAACAGAAGCCCCACTCTGGGTGTGAGTGGCATTTACCATGGGGCTTACAGCCTGAATGGAATATAAGGGGAAAGGGAAACTTACCATGACTGTCTCCTGTCTGCCCCGCCATGGTCTATTTCTCCTCCTCCAGGCCTTCCTGCCTTGGAGCCAGCTGACTGTGGACTGAAACCTCTATAACTGTGAGCTGAAATATGCCTTTCCTTGCTTAGCTTGTGCAGGTCAGGCATTTTGTCCCACCAGTGAGGAAGTAACTAAGACGTATGGTATCTGTTTATTGTGTACAACACTATTTTGAAATATATATATGAATCACTACATTGAACTAAGCTACATATGTACTACCTCACATACTTGTCATTTTTTGTAAGAATATTTAAAATCTTCAGCAATTTTCAAGAGTACAACACACTGTTACTAGGGATAGTTGCTATGAACTTATTCCTCCTATCTAACTGAAATTTTATATTCTTGTTTTGTTTTGTTTTCTGGTTCCACAGATTGAATCCAGGGCCTCAGGGATGGTAGGCAAGCACACTACCACTGAGCTGCATCCCTAGTCCTTTACTTAGTTATATTTTATTTTGAGGCAGGGTCTTGCTAAATTGCTCAGGCTGGCCTCAGACTTGTAATTCTCCTGCTTCAGTCTCCTGAACAGCTGGCATTATGGGTATATCCTTTGATCCACATCTCCCAGTGACTTCCTTCAGCCTCTGACAACCACATTATACTCTATGAGTTCCACTCTCTTATATCTCACATGTACTTATGAGATCGTGCTGTTTTCATCTTTCTGTGCCTGGCTTATTTCACTTAATATCTATAGAGAGCCCTTCCCAGTCCTCATCATGGCCCAGGGAGTTTATACTTGTAATCCCATGGAAAAGTTACTGGAATTCTAGGGAGTTAATTCCAATCTACCACTTCCAGGGCAAACCATGAGAGAATAAAGACACTAAGGCATATTTGTAGTTGTGAGGAGCCCAGGGGTCCTAAGTCCAGCCATGATGATGGCCATCCAGAACAAAGGCCTCCACCTAAGGCCAAACCCAAGTTTTATTGATTCATGAAGAAGGGAGTGGTTTGAGGATTTGTGACTGTGAGAATGGTGGGAAGTAAGTGAGTTCTGTGAGCTGGGCTAGGTAGGAGGTCTGAAATCACCTCTGCCATATGCAGAGAAAAGGATCTGCAGAAAGAGTAATCTGTATAACACAGTTGAGATAGTATCTAATGTTTGGGGGTCAGTGCTTGAACTCTGATGTGTAATGTTTGAAGCCCCAAGAAGTCATAACCCCTATCCCAAGGCTCAATCCCAGCTGACAACGTGGAGCAGTGGCTCACACATCCCGCCTCATCCTGGCTCATTCAAAGGAGCAACAGGGCATCCGGGGAAACACTCCTGCCATCTCCAAAGATTACCATCGGCACCTCAGCTAGACCCATATGCACTGCTTAAAGCCAACTGGAGGGATAAGGAAAAGTCCCAGCCACCTCTGTATATCTCAGTACATGGAAATAGGGTCAGGCTTAGCCAAAATGGAGGCAACTGCTCTCCTTTCAAGGAAAGTCGTCCAGGTGGTCCTCTACAAATACCCTTGATATTCATCCATGTTGTCAAAAATGGTAATATTTCCTTTTAAAATGCTAAATAGTACTCCACTCTCCATGTAGGTCACATTTTCTTCATTGGTTCATTGTTCCGTTGACAGACACTTAGGTTGATCACCACAATGAAGCATCACCTCTCACCTATAAGAATGGCTATTGCTGAAAAGATAGAAGGCAGCCCGGCATAATGGTGCACACTTGTAATCCCAGCACTTGTAAGGCTGAGGCAGGAGGATCCTTGCAAGTTCAAGGCCAGCCTGGGCTACACAGTGCGTTCGAGATCAGCCTGAACTATGTTGTAAGGTCCTGTCTCAAAAAAAAAAAAAAAGGAAGATAGGTGTTGGTGAGGTTGTGGGGAAAGGGAAGCCTTGTACATTGTTGGTGGGAATATGAATTAGTACATACGGAAAACAGTATCTAAGTTCCTCAGAATGCGAAAAATGAAACTACCATATGATCCAGCCATATCATTTCTGGATATTCAGCCGAAGGAAATGGAATCAGTGTGTCCTAAGGACACCTGAAATCCCATCTTCATTGCAATATTATTCACATCAATCAAGGTATGGCCTCACAAGTTATCTTGATAGTTCCTTCTCGTCAAAGTGCAAACAGGGTCCAGTCATCTGTGGGTGTTGGCTGATACTCCTCTTGGCTCCTTAGTTCTACGGATTCTCCTCCATTTTTCTTTTCTTACAATTTAGTTGTTGAAGAGTTTTATCCTAGAGAGTTTTGTGCAACTAAGTGTCTATGGATTGCGTTCCTGTGGTGCCGTTTAACATGTCTTTCTCTTCCCAGTGTTGGCTGGATTCAGAATTGTCACTGATTTTTTCCTGTTAGTAAGAATGTTTCATAAATGGTTTAAAATATTTATGGCTTCTGTTGAAATTGTTCAGAACTTTCATCCCTGGGGGCTCTGGGCTGAGAACTTGAGAGCTAACCTGAGCCTCATTAAGTGGAAGAGAAGCCATGCCTGGGGCCTAAATCATGCTCAGACAAATCCATGCACTGTGCAAAAGCCCTCGGCAGAAGATGCCCCAGATAGATGGTGAGTCTAGGAGTTTTCCTCTGCCTGAGTCTTCCTGTGGGTTTGCAGGGAAGGTTCTTCAGCCTGCGCCTTTTCCTATTCCTGGCACATAGGGTAGGTTTTTTTTTTTTAATCACTGCACAGCCTGACTCCTCTTCTCTGCCTGTTATTCCTGTTTCCTCACTTCCCAACAGGGCTGCTGCTTGGCTTCCTTCACCCGCCTTTGTGGGAACAGCCAGAGTGTGACCTCAAGACACTCACAGAGCCATCCTCCAGCCCTGCTCCAGAATCCAGTCCCTGCGCTACAAGACAATCAGTTGACAATAACCAGTGCCATGCTTTGATTTAAGGAGCCTTTTAAAATTAAGTAATTTACTCCTGCTGTGCTGCTGCTGCGTCTGTTATTTTAACACTTCTTGGAAAGGGGTTTTGGTAGAAAGGGCTCTTACAAAATACCAGAAGGCAAGTTCTGTGCCAGGGATGTTGCCCCAAGGGTTTTTCTACTGGAGGGAGCCCAAGCATGTCCCGAGAGAGGAGATGGAGATGGGCATGTAGGTTGTCCTTTTAGTGCCGGCATTCAAAGCCCAGGGCTATTAACACTAAAACAATCCAACTACTACGCTAAAAGAACTAAACCATGGGATAGGTTGTAGGTTGACTCACTTACATCACAAAAAAGAATTTCGGGGTATATCATGAGAGGCGTAGCCAGACTTTATTAGGTAGAGGTAGGAAGTATACACGTGGAGAAAATAGAGCGCAAGCCCTCAAGAGATGTGCGCTGTGCTCTGGGGTGGGGTTCTATTCTTTGGGGGCAAGGTCTCTTTGTGTCTGTGAAAGTTCGCAACTCCAGTGTTCATATGTGTTTGTGGTACATAATGATTACATTCTTCATGGGAGCTGGGACATGTACAGATCACATTTTAAGTCTTTTTTTTCTTTTAAAGAGAATTAAAAATTAAAAACATTAAAAATGATACAGAATTTCAAAACAAGATGATAGGAAACTAACAATGGTTGCTATACTGAATATTGTTATCTTCAGAGTAGTTGTTCAGATTACTAGATACAAGCATGCAAAATGGATCAAAAAATTAAGCATTAACGGTTCCTTTCAATAAACCAATAAACATCAGTAGTAAAATTATCTCAGCTATCATATATATATGATATATATACCTTTGTGTGTAAATACCATGTTTTCTTTATGCGTTCATGATGAATACATAGATCGTTTCTAAGATTTAACTAATACGAGTTTTATGATGCTACAAGCAGAGGTTTGCATGTATCACTGTAATATTATGTTTTTAACTCTTTGGGGGAAGATACCTAGAAGTGGAATAGCTAGGTTGAATGGAATTTCTATTTTTTGTGTTTTGAGGAATCTCCATATTGATTTTAATAATTGTACTAGTAGTTTACATTCCTATCAACGATGAACATGAAAGCGTTCCTTTTCCACGCAGCCTAGCCAGCATCTGTTATTATTTATTTCTTGAAGATAGCCATTCTTTTAAAGTAAAATGGCATCTCAGTGTTGTTTTCATTTGCATTTCTGTAGTGGCCAGTGATGTTGAATATTTCTTCATATATATCATTTATCAGCCGTTTGTACTTCCTCTGAGAAGTGTCTGTTCATTTCAGTTGTCCATTTTTTGATTGAGTCTTTTATTGGGGGGGTCTAAGTTTTTTGTTCTTTTTATATCCTAGATATTAGTCCTCTATTCAAGGAGTAGCTGCCCTAAAGTTTTTCCCATTCTGTAGGTTGTCTCTTCACTCTGTTGATTGTTTCCTTTGCTGTGCAGAAGGTTTTTAATTTGGTGTGATCCCATATGTTGATTTTTCATGTTATTTCTTGTGCAATTGGGTTCTGTTCAGAAAGTCCCTGTCTATGCCTGTGTCTTTAAGAGTTTCACCTATTTTATCTTCTAGCAGATTGTTTCTAGAGCCTTTTTTTTTTTTTTTTTTTTTTTTTTTTTTTTTTTTTTTTTTTTTTTTTTTTTTTTTTTTTTTTTTTTTTTTTTTTTTTTTTTTTTTTTTTTTTTTTTTTTTTTTTTTTTTTTTTTTTTTTTTTTTTTTTTTTTTTTTTTTTTTTTTTGGTACTGGGAATAGAACTCAAGACCTTGAGCTTGGCAGGCAGACGCTTGTGCCACTGAGCTAAATCTCCAGCCCCTGTTTTTAACATCTAGGTCTTTGATCTATTTTTACTTTAGTTTAGTACATGATGTGCTAAATGGGTCTAGATTCAATTTTCTTCATTTAGCTAGCCAGTCTTCCCAGTACTATTTATTAAAGAGTTATCTTTCCTCTGGCATATGATTTGACCTTTCTATCAAAGATCAGGTAGTTGAATGCACTGGAATTATTTCTGTATCATTTATGCTGTTTCACTGATCCATGTGTTGTTTTAGTGCCAGTAGCATGCTGTTTGTATCACTGTAGCTTTGTACTATAACTTGAAATCCAGGATTGCAATGTCTCTGGCTTTGTTCTTATTGCCTAGGATTGCTTTTGCTATTCTAGGTGTCTTCTGTTTCCATATGTATTTTAGAATTGTTTTCTCTAGTCCTATGAGGAATGCTATTGGTATTTTCACTGGATTTGCATTAAATCTGTATAGCAGTTTTGGAAGAATGGCCATTTTGAAAATATTGAAGAACCCTGTTGTAGTCAGGGCTTGTAGTGGAATGGATTTAGTATTGGGCACATAATTTATAGGATTATTTTGTAATATTCACCCAAAAAGTCAAATGCACAAGAGTAAAGCAATCTATCCACACACTAGAGACCCAAAAAACCCAAATGAGGGCCTGGATCCCATGGCAATGTCTTGCATAAGTCCAGCTGAAGACCTAGAACCCATGGCAATGCCCCCCATGAGTCCAGCTGGAGGCCTAGAGCCTATGACAATGTCTTGTGCAAGTCTGTATCAATGTTCTACACTAGGAAGGCCCAAAAGTCAGTGGTGGAAGCTAGAAAGTCTGTGCCAGCGGGTGAAGGGTCTGTGCCAGCAGGCTGAGGGATCTGCACTGGAACCAGGAAATGACTCTCAAGGTAAGGACCAGAACTCCCCTGAAAAGTACCACAGCCATCCTCAGCAACAACAAGGTCCTGAGCTCCTCCAATGATGAAAACAGCTGAGTCCACATCAGGGAAACCAGGGTGACAAGCTTCTCCACGAGAATCAACAGCACCACCACCTTCCTTCCAGTTCTGCTTTTATGCTGCTGGCAATAATCCTCAGGTGGACCATCCACACCCAGAACCATGCTGACTCTGTTCAGCTGGGTGTTCCGAGTTGACCATTGGTTAATCCATTGCACCTTCCCTTTGAGGCCCTGACCAGGGTGAACAGCAGAGGTAGTCGCCAGCAGGCTCAGGAATAAGGCCGTGTTTGATTTTCATCCCATGAGCAGCTAAAGACCCATGCTAGCCAGTGATGCTTCCGTGTGAGCTTAGATAGGATTCTCAACCTCTCTGTGTCTCAGTTTCTTCATTTACAAAATGAAGATAGTAGAAGTACTCACCTCCTAGGGTGAGTGTGGAGAGTCAATTAGTTGACACGTGTAAACGCATGAGTATACTCCCAGCACTGCAGGACTACTCGGCAAGTGCGATGTAACAGGAAAGCATGTCCCCTGAGGAGTGTTGCCACGCATATCTAGGGATGGAAGGCTCTGAGAACTCCTGCGGGGAAAATTGTGCTGTTCTTGTTTAGCCTGCATTAACCAAACTTACTTCTCACGATCTCCACCCTGCCCTGTGACATTCACGTCACCAAGGATCCTTAGAACACATTGTAAACCCAGCTCTACCCAAACATAACTTGCATACCACAAAATTCAGGTGGTTAATGAATATAACGCCGTGGTTTTTAGTATATTTGCAGAGTTGTGCTACTATCGTCACAATCTAATTTTAGAATCCACCTCACAAGAAGTTCTGTTACTTTCAACCTTCTTGTCCAACCCATCCCTGTCTCTAGTCCTGGCTGCTGGTCAGAACTTTGCCATTTCCTGCTGTGTGATCTTTAGCATGGGGTGTATGCTTCTCTGTGCCTCTACTTTCCCATCTGTAAAATGGGAATGAGGACAAAGTAGGCTATTTATATAAAGTCCTTGCTGTGCTATCTAGCAGTCAGTCCCCTGGAGCCATGTCACTGCTGCTGGCACCTGGATGTCCATGCTGCTAGGTGTATTGATTTTTTTTTTTTTGAGACAGGGTCCCACTATTTGGTTAAGTTAAGCTGGCCTCGAACTCACTATGTAGCCCAGGCTGGCCTCAAACTGGAGGTGATCCTGCTGGGATTACAGGTGTGAGATGAGCACTATAGCACTGGGAAGTGCAGTTGCAGACAGTGCTGGGACGCAGAGTGCAGGGCTTCCTCCTGGAAAGGACACATGATGTTGTTACCGTCATACATTGTGTCAACTTGGGGAGTCTGGAGGTTTAGCTGAGTAACTCAGCAGTTGTAGATCTTGGGGTAAAAAGGACATGCCCTTACCCTTCTGGGATGTTGTTTATTGTGTTGATTTGGGAAGTTTAAAAGGTTAACTATGTGATTCAGCAGGAAGCCAGGGTGCTTACTTTGTACACATCCTGAGCCTGTGGAAGAGGAGGGCATGGAGACTGTGTGAGAGCTACACGCCCCCTGGGTGGGGGTAGGCTGTTTACAACGTAGGGGAGAAAAGGAGGCTGCTTGCAGCCATTCCTCCCTTTTGCTCTGGTTGTTTTTGCTGTGCTCTGCCGCCTTGAACAGTTTGCCCTCTGCCTTGTGCCACTCTGCCTCAGAAGCAGCCAAGTATGGACTGAAACCTCCACAAACCATAAGCTAAATAAACCTTTCCTTTCTTCGTTTTGGGTGTTGGGTATTTTGTCTCAACAAGAGTAGAGTAACCAAGACAGATGTACACAGCTTCAGTGCCACTAGATCATGCCAAATGAGCCTCTGCAGTGACAACCAGTGTGCGCTCCCAGTGGAAGAGTCCTCGTCGCACCTGTGCTTCCAATTCCTGCTGATGCCCATCTGATGAGTGTGAAGTGGCGTCGGACAGCAGGCATGTTACCTGGGTTATTTTACTTAGCATCTGTAGGCGCAGTCTGAAGTAGGTATTAACAGTATCTGGGTTTTGCAGAAGAGGAATCAAGCTGAGAGGTCAGGGGCCCCGGCTGTGAAGCCAGGCAGTCTGGCCAGCCCCTGGGCTCTGCCTTGGCTTTCCTCTGCTTCCCCTGAGGCTTGGGGCTGACACAGAAACATGAGAAAGATCCAGGGTGGCTGCTTAGACTATTGAGAAAGCTAAGAACTATGTTCATTTTTTCTTTCAACGAGTGGTTATTGCACCGCTACTCTCAGCCAGCTTTCTAGTGTCAAAATAAAGTCCCTGTTTCCGGAGCTCGTGGTCCTGTGGGGAGAGACAGCAAATAAACCTCCATCAGCACCTAAGCTGTAGGAGGAAATAAAGCAGGGCCGAGGGCTGGAGAGGGATGTTACAGTGCGGGAGGGGGGCAGGGAGCCTTCTTCAGGGAGGGACGGGTAGCGCAGAGACCCGGATGTGGGCAGAGGCTGGGCTACATACCACCCTACAGGAAGGGCTTTCCTGGCAGGGAGAGCAGTACATACCCAGCCTAGCGGGAGAGCCTGAGGAACTGCAAAGGAGGTAGGAGGGACAGAACTCCAGCACTGCTCCCAGTGTCCCGTTCTCTGGTTGTTCAATCAGACAAGAATCCAGGGGCCGCTGTGCAGTCAGGAGAGTAATGAAGGTCCCAAGGAAAATGACCTTAAGATAGCAGGGTAAGCCAGTGGGCCTAGTCTACTCCGGGAAGCTCCTGGGAGGATGGTACTGTCTCTGGCAGGAGGCAGGAGGGATTGGACGGAGGAGGAGTCAATGTACCCTTGTTGAAGACAGAGGGAGCCATGAGACAAGGGACGCAGGGGTCTCTCTAGGTTCTGGGAGCTGCCTCTAGCCAACAGGCACCAGGGACAAGGGACCATAGTCCTGTATCCACACGCAGATGAATTCTGCCACTCGCAAAACTGCGCAACCCGAGCTCCAAGGGGAAACACAGTCTGGAAACACCTCGCTTTTGGCCTGAACAGAGAGGGTGGCCCTGTATGCCGGACTTTGGAACTACAGAGTTACGAGCAATTAAACAGGTGTGCTTGAAGCTGGAAAATGTGGGCAGCTTGTTACACAGCACAGGAAATGGACATAAAGGCTGTGTGACTAGGGCAGGAAAGGAGGGACGGAGAGATGAGGCCTAAGAGGCGGTGATCAGGTCACCTGGGACCAAGAGGCTACAGGGAGGACTTTGGCTTTTGTGTGGACAGAGACGGGCCGATGAACACATGTCACTCCCAGACTTCCTCAGCCTCCGCTCACAGTCACCTTCTCTCATGTGCCACCCGTCTCCCTACTGTCTGTGCATCCGCCCATCCTTCCATCCATCTATATGACACGTGAATTTGCAGGGCTCCGCTGAGTGTGAGGGAGAGGACAGTGGCCAAAACCACTCAGTGTCCAAACCCAAAAACTTCAGGCTGAGCTGGGTCTAGGAGCTCAGATCCTACTTTTGGAAATCTATACCTTCCCACCCCCCCACTTTGCTTTCTTCAGGGTTCTCGTTCTCAGGCAGGTTTCCCCACATGGTGCCTGCGGTGGTCCCCAGCAGCTCTGAGTCTACTCCTTGACGTCTTAGCATTTCAAGCAGAACCACACCCCTGAACGCAGTGGCCCCTCTTAAAGTGTTGGGGTGGATGTCCATGAGCCCAGCTGGATCACTTGGACAACTGCAGAACCAGTCTCAAAACTGGGAAGGCAGAAGCTGTGTGTGGTGGGAAATGACTATAATCCCAGGACTATGGGAGGCTGAGGCAGGAGGACTGTAAGTTCTGGTCCAGCCTAGGCAATTTAGTAACTTAGTGATGTAGCAGAAAATGCCCCCACCCCCAGGCCAGTATACTTGTTTCTTAGTTGCCCAGGCAATAGTTCCTGTCCTAGTTCCAGCTGCTTCTGTCTCTTAGAAATGGCTGGTCACTGTGATGTACACTGTATAAACCAATCCCCAATTGACAAGCCGTTCTGCCTCTGTACTTCCTGCTTTCAAGCCCCGTAAAAGCCCTAGATTGGCAGACATTCCGTCCTGATATTCTGAGAATAATCCTGATCAGTGCCCATCGACGTAAATAAATCTGCCTCCGAATCCTGGCTGTCATTTCAGCTTGCCATTGCCTTGAGAGACCCTTTATCAACAATTAAAAGAGGGGGAAGTGAGGATGTAGCTCAATGCAAAGACCCTGGGTTCAGCTTCCAGAACAAAAAACGAAAACAAAAAACTGGGAGGTAGAATAAATTTAGTGGTCAGGCCTGGCCATGTAGCTGTCCCTGAGGGCAGATGGGGACAGGGCTTTTTGCCTGTCCTTCAAATTCTGCGGAAGAAGTGAAGGGAAGTCTTTTACGGACTGGAGTGCTGTGAGAAGGCACAGAGGAAACTGATGCCGGTGGCCAAAGCTCCAGAGTCCCCTGGAGTCCAGCATGGTCTGAGCCTCTGGTGCCTGCAGCCAAGACCTGGTTTCCACATGGAGGCCACGGAGCTGAGCTTTGGGCTGTGCCCGGCCAGATCACCCTGAGTTTGTTATCTCTGTATCCCATTAGATCTTGGCCCAACGGCTGGTGTTGTAGAGGAGGAAGGGGCCCCACCTTTGCCCCAGCTGTTTATCACAGAAATAAATAAAGTCAGCCAAGCAGATGCTTGCACAAATGGAGCAGCACATGAAGGCACAGGCAACGTGGTCTTCTTTGTAAACAGACAGACATCGCCAAGAGGAGCTGGCCAGAAACTCTGTCCAAGCCCCAAGCAAACATGGAGCCAGTGGGAGGTTCCCCAGCCAGGGAGGAGTAGGACCCCTGGCTCCACCGGGGCAGGGGAGGGTGGCCTAGGATGCTTCAGCCGGGTGGGTGCAGGGTGGGCGCTGACTAGCGCATCTTCCTTTGTGTTATTTCACGGCAGTACTGGAGACGGGTCCAGGAGGGGAGGTGTGGGTATGCTTGCCATCCCCATCTTCATTCACAATGATGGGCCTTCCAGGGCCCTCTGAGGACATTGCCAGTTGTCCTGGTGCACACCTCTGACACCATGTCTCCTATCTCCTTCTGCTGAAGCTTCTCCAGCCACACAGGTCCTCTTCCCTGGTCCTGAATAAAACCAGGTACATTCCTGTCTCAGGGCCTTTGCATGTGCTTTGCCCTGTGCCCGCAGCATGCAGCAGCACACACAGTTCTGTGGTTTGCTCTGTTGCTTCTTTAGGTACTCAAGTGCAGTGCAGAAGAGGGAAGAGCCAGCCTCTGAGAGGCCCCTTATGACTAGTGAGGGGTGGTCAAATGTCCAAGCCCAGCCACTGAGGGTTCACCATGTGTGAGCACGGGTATCACAATGGTAGGAAATAGTAAGAGTCATTGATTACCAAGTGCTGAGGGTGCTGAGGGAGGCACACACTGTCTTAGTTCCTGCTCAGCAAAATCATCAGAATCACTGTGGGGACGACCTTCCAGGGTGCAGCTAGTCTTGGAGGGAAGCTGAGGCTTTCACCTTCCAGATGTGGAGGCTAAGGACTAACCATACTGCTGTCCTGCTGCTCTGCTGAGCTGGACACTCAGCACACTGAGGAAGCTGCACCAATGTCTGCCCGTCATCCCTGCAATCAAGGCATCTCTGCAGGGCAGAGGCCCAGTTTGCTTCGCCTGACTTCATTACAAACCAGTGCGATGGGGATGTAACTCCAGGCACAGCATCATGGTTGGCAGCATTTCTGCAGTTTGACCTTTCCTGCACAGAAGAGAGTAGTTTTAATGTTTTCATCCATGCACAACTCAGTTTCCTCATCTGTAAAGTGGGGATAAGGATCATTCCTGCCTTGCAGAGTTGCAAAGATGAAGCACACCAGCAATATAAAGACGTGTATTAAGCATTTAATCAGGAGGAACAAGCTTCTGAAGACTTTGTGTTTCTGTGACTCTGTTTCTCTACCTTCTCTGGCTCAGCTTCAGGGAGTTTTGGAGTCCTGAAAAATGGGGATCCTCACCATAGGTATTCTGGGGACTCTTAATTTGTTGCTGAATAAAAACAGAGTTCAAAAGGGCTTGTAGGATGGGCTGTGGTCCTGTTGGGAGGCCGTTGCTAATTTCTCTTCACGTGCCCGATGCCAATGCTCAGCTGCTGCCTTAGACAATGCTGACTGCGACCTTCTGTGTGTAATGGCACCAGTGGCAATTGTCTGCTTGGCCTCTGCTCCGGAGGTGGCGGTGTATGGGCAGCTTCTCTGCACCTCTCCTACGGCTTTCGTGCAACTGCCTTGGAAACCCACAGACTCCACAACTGGGATTAGTCCTGCAGGTGGAGGTGGTGTAGCAGCTGGACCCCTGGCACCCAGCTGGACCCTCTCTGAATCATTCCTGTCACTTGAGTTCACTTGCCAGGGCCAGGTTTTCTTGTGAGCAAGTTGGTTTCAGGAAGAAATGTGATCAGTAGCTCAGACCTTCTCAGTAGACTCATTAGCATGGAGTCCAGACAGGTCACTGGTGGGGAAGAAAATAGGGGCTGGCAGAGGGACGGTCCCCACTCTGCTAGTGGGAGAACTTCTCAGTGATGGTCTCACAACCACGGGGCTTCTGCTGTTCTGTGACCTCTCTATCTACCACGTTTGATGGAGAGCTGGACTGACATCTCTTTCAAAAGTGGTTTCAGGCTCAGCAGTCAGAACCAGAAGCCCTGTGATTACCCCAACTTCCCAGCTACCAACAAGTCACTGTGATTTCCATAGTGGTTATGGGGTAGCTCTGCAGCTGGCATGCTGGTGTCCACCACTGAGCTCCGCTGTTTCCTAGCTGTGTGACTGGGAGAATGATCAATCACTTGGGGGCCTCAGTTTCTCTGTCTGTAAGATGGGGATGATGGGGTAGTGTCACGGTGTATGTCTAGATGTCCCCCTAAAGCCTCATGGGGTCACAGGTTGGATCTTTGGAAGGTAACTGGCATTACAGAGGGATTACAGCTGGCTTGCTGAGAGCTACTGTCTGGTTGGAAGAGGAGGGTTGTGGTGGGTGTGACCCGGGGGACTGTGTCTCCCTGGATCCCTGTACTCCCTGCCCCCTGTGTGCCATGCTGGGAGGACCTGTCCACTGCTCTCCTCAGCTCTGTTAGCCTGCCTCGGAGTCAGCTGACCGTGGACTGAAACTTGAGCCAAAAAACCTCTCCTTCCCTTCAGTTGCCGGTGTTCAGTGTTTTGTTCCAGCAAACATGGAAAGGACGAAGGCAGGGGCCTACCTCAGAGGGTTTTATGGAAATTGAGTGAACACAGTGTAGACCTCAGAACAGCACCTGGTCCGTGGCGAGTGTTCTGTAAACCTCAGCCAGTGTGACCAGGGCTGCTACGCTAGCATTATCTTCCGCTGCAGTGGAAATGCATGTTCAGATTCTATTTCAATCTCCATACCCATCCGTCCAAGCATAAGATCTGTCTTTATTGGTCAAAAATTACTTTCAGCCTCCTGCAGGATCCTGGATTTTGTTAACTATAACATCAGCTTCTCCCCCCTAGAACTTGGGAATGCTTTGATCAGTCCATGGGCTGCTATCTGTCCCTCACGCTCTTTCGTGTTCACCCTGAACAGCCCCCCTTCTGCCCTCGGCTATGACCTTTTCTCGTCCTTTCTCGGGGGTGACTGCCCACTTGCTTTCCCTGCCTCTCTGGCCTGCAGTTCCCAAACCCCTAGGACTGCCGTGGGCCCTCAGACGGGTTCTGCCGCAGAGACCCAGCTACCACCTCAGCCTCTCACCTATAAGTGGAGCCAGCAGCTCAGTGAATTCCCAAAGCCCCTTTCCTTCTAGTGAAAGTCTTCAGAATATAACTCAGCAAATACTGATGAGAACGTTACAGAGAGAATCACAAGGCATCATTTAAGGACATGAAAGAAGACAGGGAAAATAGGGACATAGGCCACGTATATGGATGCAGGAGATGGGGTTTTTATTTTTGTTTTTTTGAGACAGGGTCTCACTGCGTGGTTCAGGCTGGCCTTGAGTTCACAGTGATCCTCCTGCCTCAGCCTCTCAAGTGCTGGGATTGCAGGTGTGCACCACCATGCCCAGCTGAGATGGTGTTACTGAGACAAGAGTGTATCCAAATCCTCTGAAGTCCAAGGAAACTTCAACAGTTATTTTTGGATGTTGTATTCTTAATGGGATTTAACAAATTGATTTTAAAACTCATTTGCTCTAGCCAGGGCTATGAATAACTTCTCTAGTTTCGAAGAGCTGGTAGGGAAGATTTACCTTGCAGCTATCACGTGTGAAGAGATGAGTTCTCTAGTTATCGAGGGGTGTGAGTATTGACCCATAACACAGAAAAGGACAAAAGAAGAAGGGAGGTTTGGCCCATGACTTGGGTGCCATTGATGATGATGGGAAAGTATGAACACTCAAAAATAAAGTAGTGCTAGGATAACTGTTTTCCCATGTGCTACAAAGAAATTCATTCCTACCATGTAAAATTCATTTCAAGATAAAGACCTACATATGAAAAACAAATGTCAAGAAAAAACACTGAAGAATATGACTTCTGGGGAAGGGATGACGTCTTAATGCTCTTAGGTAGGAAGAGGAAGACTGATGTCCAGGCTGTGGCCCTTCGCATGTTGCTTCATCCTCCCTGTGCCCCAATTCATAGAATGTGTTTGTATTTTACTTTTTTCTTCCTCTGAAGCCCTGAGGATTCAACCCAGGGCCTTCACCCTGAGCTACCTCCCCAACTACTTTTTTATTTTAAGACAGGGTCTTGCTAAGTCACTAAGTTGCCCTGGCTCGGCTCGAACTTGTGACCTTCCTGTCTCAGCTTCCCAGAGCACAGGGATTACAGGGATTACAGTGCCCAGCACATTGTCCTCGTTCTTTAATCTGCCTATAATCCATGTAGGTTGTGATCCTGTCAGGTTGCCTTTGACAGACATCCTGTGGCATCAGTGTGTTGGGAGACCTGGATGAGATACATGTTTAAAAGGCACTCAGTACTACCCCTTGTGTCCGTGGGGGCTTGAGAAAGCCCTTCTACCTGGTGGCTGCCACAAAGCTAGTGGTCACTAGAGGCTCTGCAGGGCCCATTCCCCAGGCCAGGCTTGGACTAGCAGCCACTCTGCATCAATTCACTGCACCCTCACAAAGAGTCTATCATTTTATGTACTCAGAAACTGAGGCTCAGAGAGGTTAAGGAATTCACTCAAAGGTCTACAGCAGGAAAACAGGGGAGCTGGGACTTGACTCCGGGGCCTGCCTGTCTCTAGAATTCTAGAGCTTTCTTGGGGTTCCCCTGCAGGTGGATGACCTCACATGTGAGCCACAGCCCTACAGAGTGCCGTGTTCCTCAGGCTCCTGCAGAGCCCAGCTCTGGCCGTGTGCTGTGACACTGAGGCCTAGTGTGCTCCCCAGAGAGACAGGAAGAGCCAAAAACCCCTGGCTCCAAGGCCTCGCTAATAGAATTAGAATGTTCTTGTCAGGGAGGATTTCTTTGGAGATAACCACGTACGCAGCTGCAGAGCAAGGGACAAAGGATGAACAGAGTGTGCCAATGGGATCCATCTCCCTGGGGGAGCTTTGAGAATTTCCAGTCTCTTTGCTCTTTCTTCCTGTGTGTTTGTCCTGTCTTTTCTGCTGAGGTCACTCTCAGTGTCCCCCCGCAAGGCCTCCTCCGTGGGAGCAGCAAATGTGTGAGAGCCCCGTGCTGACGAGAGGGAGCTGCCTTACTTCGTGGGGAGGCCCAGGGGCCCTCCGGCACCACCTTTCCATCGCTTGCAGAGCAGAAGTCCGTGGGAGTTGGGGAAACGCGGGGTCAGAAACTGCCGTTTCTGTGCGCTTAAATTCCTCCCCAGCTCTCCACAGAATCCCGGGGCCGGCTTCAACCTGGGCCCTGCCAGAGTGCGAGAGCCAGAGGCTGATGAAGTCACTGCCGCATTCCCTGGAGCCTTTGAAGCAGGAGCAGCAATTGGGAGGTGGCAGCCGAGGCGGGCGCTCAGAGATCACAGCCTTCCTTGGGCTCGTGTGCCTCCCTCGTGACACGGGGCAGAGAGATAATTGCACCCAGATCTGCTTTGTTGCTCCTCTTAGCCACTTATCTGCAGCTCTCTAATACCCACCCTCCCTGGCATCACAGGCAGCAGGAAAACTGTACCACGGTCATGTGCTTGGAAATATCCCCCGGGATTAGCTGCTTGCTCTGTGTCCAGCTGCTGGGGACATGGCGCCTGCATTTGGACCCCTTGGACATCCTGTCTCGGGGCTCTGTGTTGTTATGTACTGGTCACAGGTAATGAGATCATATTTGAGTTTGTGCTGTTGTTTCTGTCATTGGCCCAAATGCAGGCAGAACTGAGATGCAAGAGGCTCCTTCTCTCCCCTCGGCTAAGCTTCTGGGCGGTGCTATGGTCCGTCCCTGCTGGCCCAGGTCCCCGTCATCACCGGGTGCTGTTCTGAAAGCCATGATGGGTGGCTGTGGAGTGAGGATTTCACACACCACCCCTGCACGACCTCACCAGCTCTCTCTCTCTATGGTCACTTTAAAGCCCCCATGATTACCTTTATTGCCACATGGTAGTGTTTAACGGAAGTATGACAAAGTCACAAATATATTCTCGGTGGAAAGCTTCTCATTGCCCCCCACTCTTTGGAAAGTAATGCATTTCAAATGGACTACGAATCCTCCCCTTTTGGTGCCTACCCATGTCCTTCCCCTTGGGCAGCTCTACTTTTCTCCACACCACTACCTGACGTTTCTGATCTTCTCTCGGTTTGCTGCCCGCCATAGAAGTGCCAGGACAGAGCCTGTGTCTTCCTGCTGCTTCATTTGCAGTGTTTGGAACAAAGTAAACTGTCAACTATTTGATGAACACTAGCACTCATCCATCTACTCGGTATGAATCCCCGGGTACCCTGTGCATGCACAGAGTACCTGAAGGACCTGAATGGTGACCAGATGGCACAACTTGTGGACGACTATGTGCAGACACTGTGTGATATCTCCCACATCTCTTCACAGGCTCAACTGGGGAGCTGAGAGTCACAAAGATTGGCTCTACTGTCCCACCACCAGGGTTCATTTCTGGCCCTCACCCTTGCTGCATCTGTGACCTTGGACAGGCTCCTCAGTGACAGTTTCCACATCTGTAAAATGGGACGAGTAGCTGTACCAACCCCATGGGGATGTTGCCTGGATTAAATGAGGTAATGCATGTGAAGCACTTAGAAAGATGCCCTGTGCAGTACACTGCTGCTCCTGTTCCTTACTGCAGCCCTAACAAGCAGGACCCATCAGGATCCCCATGTAGCAGATCGTATAACCAAGGCACCAAGGCACTCACAGCCATTAAGCACAGAGAGTTTGCAACTTGGTGTGTGAGCCAAGCCCACTGCACCAATAACCAAGCCAAACATTGCAGTTTTCAAAACGGTGATTGCAGACAGCGTGCCTCCTGGCCACCATCCAGACACCACATAGTACCTGAGTGTTGCCGCCAAAGCCTCCATCCAAGTCCCAAACCTGTGTTCCTGACTTCTGAATGCCTGAGATTAGCTCCTTTCTAAGAGGGTCCCCAGTGATGCAAGGGCACAGACTGGGGTGGTTCATGGCTGTCGTGTACTTTGAAGCCTCTTGCACAGATAGCAGGATGTTGGAAGAGTGACTGGGAAGTTTCCACTTGCACAGCTCACGAGCCAGCAGCCAGGTTTGGACCAGGTGTGCTGTGCCAGTTCACTCACAGGCTCAGAGCCCCAGGGAACTCACTGGTGTCCCCTCGTAGATAGCTACACGCTGACTATTTCATTTTCGCTTTGCAAGTGCTGAGCCCGGGACCCAGAAGCCAGAGTGCAAAGCTTGGGTTCTTCTCATCCTCGAGGCTGAAAGTGACGGCTTCTTACAGGGCAAGGTTGTGTGCTTGAGCCTCACCAGCATGAACCTCTCTTCCCTGCTTGCACAGCAAGCTGAAACCTGCCTCAGATGAAGGGCCCATTGGGGTAGTCATTACCTGGCCCCTGCCTTTGAACCTTGCCAATGGTGGTATTTATAGTCTTAGGATCAGGCTGAACAGCTGGACCTTTCTTTCGGGTGGGCCTCGTTTAAGGAGTTCAGTCATCAACTAACAGAGCCTGCAGATGCCTTCATGGAGATGTCCAAGGAGGTGGCCAAGAGCTGACAGTGTCCCATGCAGCCTTGTTGGGCTGCTGGCTATACTAGGTCTTTGTATGTACACACCATGATGTTCACAGAAGAAAACTGTCCAAGCTTCTCAGAATGTGTGCACCCCAGCCATTCAGTGATGCATAACTGATGTGTGTTCTGCCTTTAGATGCCAGCAGGATTCTTCAGGTTTTGAGCGACAGAAAACCTAATGAAGGAGTCTAACAGAAAAAAATATTAACTTGTGTAAGTGAAAAGCACCAAGTACACGGTTTCAGGTGAGGCTGTTTTCAGGTGCTCAAACAGTGCATCTGTCTGTGTTGTCTCCTCTCTGAGACAAACACCCTCCTGGGAAGATGGTGGTGAGCTGCTCCAGGCTTCTGTCCAATGCTCTCAACACCTGCACCAGAAGGAAGAGCTTCTCCCAAGACTTCTGAAAGAAATCCTACAAGTGGGTGACCTCAACTTGGGCCCACCTAGCCTGTCCAAGTGTCCATCCGCAAGCAGTCACTGTGGTTGGGGTGGGACATGACCCTCTGATTGGATCACCCACATAGAGAGCCAGGGAGGGTGCTCTACTAGGGCTGCCTTAACAAACTGCTGGAGACCGAGGGCTTAAATCACAGAGATGTCTTTTCTCCCAGTTCTGGACGCTGAAAGTTCATGATTAGGGTGCCAGTGTGGAGGGGCTCAGGGGAGTGCTGTCTTCTCTGGTTTTGCGATGATATCAGAAAGATATAGAGACAAGATTGCCTGAAGTCTCACACTCCTTCTAGCTCCTGGATATAACAGGCGCTTTTTATATAACTCAGGTCACTGTGTGTACCTGTCCTGTATGTGATATAGTGAACAGCAAGATCTCTTTGTAAAGACCATTGTGGCTTTAAATCTTGGCCCTATCCCAGAACCCAGAGTTCTAGGCCCAGGGACCTGCTATCTCGACTGGGACCATGGAAGAGAAGCAAGAGAATGTAGTTCCCCAAGGAAGGAGTGCATCTGTTTTATGCAGACAAAAGGGCACGCGTTGGTACTTGCAGCTCCTTTCCTTGGGCACACTTCCAAAGCCTCGCTGCCAGGTTGGCCTTCCTCACCGCACAGTCCCTGAGGCGCCAGGCCCTGCTGTCATCAAGGCTGGTGTGATGTGATGCCCTACATCCCATGTTCTCAGCTGGGGACCCTCTCAGCACCCCCGCTCTCCCTGAGGGCATCGAGCACAGCCGTGGCCTTGGTCCTAAGCACACCTCCTTCCTCCATTCCAGGCTGTTCCTCACACCGTCATCACTGAATTCACAACTATGAGGAGATCAGTGCTCAGTGCTGGAGTCACTCTGGACAGTAAGCAGACCCAGCCCTGCTCTCCTGTCCACAGCCCAGCCTGGCACACAGGTGATAATCACAGGAAGTCACAGTGTGGCAAGTGTTCGGGGGCCCTGTGGGGTTTCCTCTGCGGAATCAAGGATGGCTTCTTGGGCAGAGGATGCCTGGGCTGGAGTCTGGCTAAAGAGAAGTCACTATTTCCAGAGGCAGAGAAAACCACTTCTGGCCACATGAGTTGTGTGTGAGCATAGGGTTGGCACCTCTTACAAGAGGCAGAAGGCGAGTGTGTTTGTGTCCCTTTGCCCGCATGGGGACACCTCAAGGTACCGTACATCCAGGAGGAACACCTCCCAGACACCAACCCGCTGGCACTTTGACCTTGGGTTTCTCAACCTCCAGAGCTGAGCAATAGTGTTCTGCTGTTTGTAAATTATCCAGTCTAAGACATTTCGCTATAGCAGCCTGAACCAAGACATTCCCACCGAGATCAGAACAAAGATACACTAGCCTCATCTATTAGCTATGTGTGCCTATGAAACAAATGACCACAACGGAACTGCTCAAAGAAACACATACTTATTATTTCATAGTCCTTGTGGGTCAGGAGTCCTGAGCCAGCTGAGCTGGCAATCTGCTTGAGTCTCTCCCAAGCTGCTGGCAGGCTTTAGGCTGGGGCTGAGGGCTCATGTGGAGACATAATGGGGTATGGATGCTCTCCAGGCACTCCAAGGGTGCTGGCAGGATGGGACCAATGGCCTCAGTTCCCTGTCACATGAATTCTACAATGTGTCTACTCACTTCAACCAAGCATGGGAGCCCAGAAGGGCATGGAGCCGGCAGGGAGCTTCACTTTGCTAGGCAGAACGTTGATCTCTTGTCACCTAAAGTGATAGCAAAACATCACTGCCATGTTCTGTCCAGTAAAAGCCAGGCTAACCTTGGGGAAGAGGTCACACAAAGCCAGATGAGAGGTGAGGGGTGTGAGCACCATCCCAAAGTCAGTCATCTGTACACAGCACTAAAGATTCAGGGCAGGAAAAGGATGAACTTCCTGGGTGAAGATTTTGAATCTTGGGAAACAAGTGGTACAAGCTCTCACAAAGGAGGGTTTTAAAGACAGAAAAGGTTTCCATATGTCCTGCCACTCTGGCCTGGAGGCAGGGGACTGTGTGTGGAAGGCCTCTTCACTTCCCCCAGCCTGAGGTCCTGGATGCCTGTCCCTAGGCTGATCCACCTCTGCAGCAAGTGGGGTGGCCTCTCTCCACACGTCTGCCATTGAACAATCCTTTCCCTCCCACCCCAGGGCAGTTTCAAAACTTGACCGGGCCTCGGAGAGAACAATTGATTTTGTTCACATGAAAGCTTTCATCTGGCTAGAGGGATTTTCTGTGTTTTCCTTTCATGTGTTCTTTAGAGTCACAAGATGAAACACAGATTTTATGATCGGTTGGCTCATTAACAGATACACATCAGCGTGAGTAATTACGCGGCCACACCTTAAGACCTGCTCCAGAAGGAAATGCACATTTTTTTCTTTTGATCATGAAAATTTTCAAAGGTATGAAAAAGTGGAAAAAATTGAACTGTAAACACTCCTATTTTCATAGCGTAGGTTCTATAATTAACACTTAACTCAATGTGCTTTTCTCTCATAACTGTCTATCTAGACCTTTCTCCCTCTCCCCATCATTATGTCTTATTTATTGGAATTATTTCAAAATAAGTTCTAGAAAGAAACTAAAGTTTGAATGTTATTGTAACAAGTTTTAGATAAACCTGACATTCAGTAGACTGAGTTTGCATAGAATGAGGGTGCAGGGTTATAGTGTTTGCTCATTTACATTTTTGAAAAATCTGTCTCGACCTTTTTCCCTACTCATCAAAAGAATACATCTACTAGGCTTCTGGCCTCAGAATTGTAAGTTAACTTTTCAGCATTAAAAGTATATGTAAAAAATAATTCTCAGCCAGGCATTGTGGCACATGTCTGTAATCCCAGCACAATATGGGAGGCTGAGGCAGGTGGATCATGAATTGGAGCCCAGCCTGGGCAACTTAGTGACTTAGCAAGACCCTGTCTCAAAATAAATAAGTAAATAAATAATAAAAAGGTAAGGATGGAGGAAAAGCCTAATATGAAGGCTCTGGGTTCAAGCCCCAGTACTGCCAAAAAAAGAAAAGTCTCACCCACGATCACTCATTCATTCTTTCATTCATTCATTCTTTCATTCATTCCTTATCAAAGTCCAGCCCTTGCAGTGTCAAGCACTTTCTGAAGTCCTCACCACCTCTGGGTACCCGGAGGTGAACAGGGCACTGTGTTTAGCAGACGCTCAGTGAGAATGTGCTGGGCGGCACAGCAGATTCCTGAAGTGCTTCTCTGACAGTGACATTGTTGCTTGCTGGTTGGTTCATTTATTGTTTTGTGATGACTCCAACACATAAACAGTTGAAATTCCATCTTTTGTCATTTGTGCAAATTTTAATATGCACCTCAGCATTTTCAAATTCGTGAGGTCCACCATTTCTGATGTGTGGGATTTGGGATGTATGATTGAAATTTCTTCAGGCTCTTGACTGTGTGAAGGAGATAATGACCTAGCCCGGGGGCTTGTTCAAAGGATGAGATAAAGGAGCCTCAGAAAGTGCTCAGCACACAGAGCTTGCCTACAGACCGCCATGACGCCAGCTCAGGGCTCTGTGTGGCCTGGACAGCTCCAGGCTCTGTCGGGCTGAGACGGTGCATGTGAGATGTGCAGGACAGGAGGCTGTGACCGCATGGCCTGCCGTTCCCCATCTGCTCTTTCCCTTTCCCATCTTGAAGAAACCACATCTCAAGGTGGAGGAAAGTTGCCTGTCACTTCTCCCATCCCGAGCAGTGGGAGGTCTCTGTAGGTGGCCCAGGTGGACCAGCATCATGGGTCCTACTCCCAGACCACCTGCACCTCTGACCAGCAAGCCGTGTCCTAGCCAAGCCCTCTATCACCCGAGAACCGCCACCCTCAGTGCCCTGAGATTCCTTCTGGAAAGTATGCGGCAGCCCTTCCAGGTCACTGCAGTGGAATGTGACCCCAGGAACCCGCTCTGCCCTGTCCGGAGTCACATATGCTCTAGTTCTTCCCAGCCTCCTCTGAGTAGCATAGGTAAGACCACTTTCATGCCAGGGTGTCTGTATTGCATTGTTTCTAGATTGCAAAGATCATATATTCTCATAAAATATTAAAACATTAATGTAGAAATCAATTCCTTTCTCCACAACTGAGAAGTTTGGGAAAAAATTCCTTTAGAATTTTCTTAACTATCCTGACAGATATTTCTAAAACAGAAACAGAATCACGCTGTCTATACTGTCTGGTCATCTCCTTTTTGTTCTAACTTCAGGCACATCTTGGACATCATTCCAAGTTGAGACAGTCTTTTTTAGCAGCTGCAAAGAATGTCATGGTGTGGTTGATCTGTAGCACATTATCCCCACTCCGTGGGTAGGTATTTAGTGATTGCCAGAGCTTTACTGTGCAAATATTGCTACAACAAACATGGAGTGTAGGACATTGCAGGAAGCATAATATTGAAAATTGGAATTAGAACTGGAAAGGTAGAATCACTGAAAAAGTAGAAATAATAGTTCTATTCAACAGGTGCTCTCCACGTCTCAGGCATTGTTCAAAGCACTGGGTGCACTGTGTACCAGCTGGGTGCGTTATGAGAGGTGGGAGTCACCCCCCTTCTCCATTGACCGAGAATTTCACCCTTACAGCTATCTACAAAGCGGGCACTGTTAGCCCCATTTGCAGGTGTGGGAACTGAGGTACAGAGATCACACAGCAGTTAGAGGAGTGTTTTAACTTTTGGCTCATATTCCAATATTAACTTCTGGAAAGATTGATTCCAAACACATTCCTGGCAGCAGGGCCGGTCTCCTCCTATGTGATGAGTCTGCAGCAAGGACCACAGCCCACAGTGCTGAGCACCTTATAGAGAGTGCACAGGGACCTGGCCCCCTGTGTGTGAAGGAGGAGCCGTCATGATTCCATGTCCCCTGTGCAGACCCCTGTGCAGAGGTTGAGGGCTTAAGATCACCCATCTTACACTGAGCCAAGGAACTTGGAGTGGTTGTTCAATTTCCAAATGAAAGACAATTTACAGGGCAGTGGCTTTCAGAAGTCCAGGGCTACCGAGCCTTTCTGGGACACTCATCGGACCCCTTCCCAGTCATTCCCTGCACATCTCTGGGGATTTGGAGTTGTCTTGGTTACTTTTTTCCTCATTGGTGAGACAAAATACCCAACATCCAAAATGAAGGAAGGAAAGCTTTATTTAGCTTACAGTTTGTGGTGGTTTCAGTCCATACTTGGCTGATTCTGAGGCAGAGTGGCACATGGCAGAGCACAAACGTTCATGGCAGCAGAGCACAGCAAAAACAACCAGAGCAAAAGGGAGGAATGGCTGCAAGCAGCCTCTTTTTCTCCCTTACATTGTAAACAGCCTACCCCCGCCCAGGGGGCGTGTAGCTCTCACACAGTCTCCATGCCCTCCTCTTCCACAGGCTCAGGATGTATGCAAAGTAAGCACCCTGGCTTCCTGCTGAGCTCCTCAGCCAAACCTCCAGACTCCCCAAGTTGACACAACGTATGAACCATAACAGGGGTCCTGCGTGGAAAGGAGGGATGGCGGCCACAACAGCCTATGGAGTGACGAGGGTTATCTGTGCCCAGGTATCAGAGCTGGGCAGGACCCCACAGAAGGCAGAAGTTTCCCCAGCAATGGCTTCCATGTGCCTGGTGGAAGGAAGGAGGGTCCAGAATCCTACAGAGATGAGGAAGCAAGATGGGTGGGACTTCTACCGTTTGTGCTGCCCCCTCCCTGCACCCGGGTCCTGCTCGGGGATTCCTTGGTGGCAGGCAGCACCCATCTCTAGAGTAGCCTGCCAGTCATTTGCCCCTCAGCACCAGTGGCTTTACCAGCCAGTGAGCTCAACATCTATCCCTGGCTAAGTGCTGCCTGGAGTGCATCTGTGGGTGCTCCCTCCCTAGGGACTTACCAGGAAGGAGACAGATTTACTGGTGAGGAAAGACGGTGCAGGGGTGGGGCTGCAGGCTGACAAGGCCATCGGGAGGGGTCTCTGAACACAGCAAGGGGTGCTTGCTGGCTACTGGAGAGGAGGTCAGGGAGGCATCAGCCCACGAGGGCCAGGCCGGAGGAAAACACTGGGTCTCGGGGTGGCTTGGAGGAGAGGTAGGGGGCTGGAGTGTTTTCAGGGCCCCGCACAGCCCAGGGCCCTGCCTTTACTACAGTAGCAAAGCCTCCATCGGCCCCAGCTGGAATCTGAGCCGTCCGCTCCTGAGTGTGGTCCAGGGAACCCAGCTGCTCGGGATCGTGTATGTCTTTGCATTGTCTGTCTCAGCCTGCATGAATTCTCTTAGAGTGAAGCATGCAGGATTCAGGTGTAGGGAGGGCTCTGAGAAGCCACAAGGGTCCCCTGCCTGCCTGTCAAAGACAAACTGCTCCTACAATTGACCTGGTCTGGCCACA
Source organism: Dinomys branickii (assembly GCA_004027595.1). NCBI lineage: Eukaryota > Metazoa > Chordata > Mammalia > Rodentia > Dinomyidae > Dinomys > Dinomys branickii. Next base: position 89,963 of record PVLD010001302.1, on the reverse strand, counting down.
CTTTGAGCCTCACGGCGCCCCGAGGCCCCCTCTTCCCAACCTTCAGTAGCACCCGTTGGATCTCATGCTTTCTGCTCCAAGCCTTTACAGATGCTGTTCCCTCTGCCTTCCAGGGGAAATGCTACCCCTCCTTCAGCTCTTAGGTGACACTTTCCCAGGCTGGCCCACTCGCTGTGAATTTTATTTTTTATTTTTATTTTTATATTTGAAACAAGGTCTCACTCTGCAGTTCAGGCTGGCCTTAAGCTCACTTTGTAGTCCAGGCTGGTCTTGAACTTGAAATGATCCTCCTGCCTCTGCGTCCCAAATATTGGGATTACAGGCATGTCCCTTCATGCCCATCCTCCTTGTGAATTTTAAAAAGATCCCCTTGTACCTGATGATGGGAGACATTATCCTTTGGGAAAGCTGGGTGAGGGGTATAGAGGAACTTGGGCTGTCTTTGCAATTCTGCTGTAAGCCTAAGATTCCCACTCCTCCTGGCAAGCTCAGTGGGTTTGTCCCATAGGTGCCATCCTGTGGCATGAGGTCTCCTTTGTGAGCCTTCCTGCCTCAGCCCTAGTATAGCCCTCATTAATTCAATGCATGGCCCAAAGGGGTAGCCACTCAAAAGAGACACATGTTGACCCATTAATACCCCTGAATTTGGCTTCCAAATATATTTTGTTATATTCCTATTTATTTAATTTTTTAAATTAATTAAATTTTTTGAGACAGGATCTCCATATGCTGTCCAAGCTGGCCTCACACTCAAGATCCTCTTGCCTCAGCCTCCCAAGGAGCTGAGATTACAGGTTTGTGCCACGCCTTCCAAATCTTTCTGTCTTTCTGTTTGCCTCCTAACCTGGTGTTGGGAAGCTCTGTGCTGCAAGTCTCTGAGTTAGTTGGGTTCCCCAGAGTAGACCCTGAGTTGATCGTTCACCTGCCACTGATTTGTTGAAGATGCGCACCCAAGAGATGCTGCTGCTGAAACCAGGAGGCAGGAAGGAAAGGGAGGAAGCTGAGCCAGTGTGGCTGAGGCACGACACGGCCTCGCTCGACCACTGAGCATCGCAGAGGCAGGGGCTGGGCTGCAGTCATCAGTCAGGGACTGCACGCTGACAGCCAGGTGCAGAGCGGCCAGAGAAGGTGACAGGTGCAGGCCACGGGTACACTGATTGGAAGCAGCACAGAAGCAAAAAGGATGGAGGAACACCGGGCAGATGGAGGAGGCTGGGGTCAGGGAGCAGGTCACTGGGAAGGGAAGGTAGATGCGAAGTGGAGACAGCAGGGACAAGCTGGAACCTACAAGCTGGAAGCTGAGTCTATGAGGACAGATGGAAACCCACATCGACTCTTGCTGCCTCTGACTATGGTGGAAAGGGCATCCTCTACCTCTGCATCATGCACCCAGTTGGTACAGAGGTTGGAGCTGGTGAAGGTAGAGTAGTAGATGACCTAGCGGCTGTCTGGGCCAAGGGGCTGAGCCAGCAGAGGTAGTTGTCCCCTCTTATCTGTGGGGTATACATTGCACAACCCTCAGGGGATGCTTGAAGTCATGGATGGTCCCTATATATTTATTATGGCTGTATCTGGATGTCCCCCCAAAGTCTCATGTGCTCATAGGTGGGATTTTTTGAAGGTGGCTGGATCTTGGGTGTGCGAATGTGGATTAAGGGTGTATGTTACCGGATTAGACCACTAATTGGTTTATCACAGTTCTGGGTGCAGGTAATGGGATGACTCAGGGATCACCGCTGAGTGTGGGTGGTACCACCGAAAAGGCTAGTAGCCTGATGGGATAAAAGGGAAAGGGGGGCAGATGCTGCTGCTGCCCACTGCTCACTGCCTCCTGCCTGTTCTGCCGCAAATTGTTTCACCTCTGCGGTATCCCTCTGCCATGCCTCCCTGTCTTAGACTCAGCTGATTATGGACTGAAACTTCCCCAAGTGTGAGCCAAAATAAGCCTTTCCTCCTTTGCCTTGTAGGTGTCTGATATTTTGTCTCAGCAACAAGAAAAGTAACTGAGAATATTTTGTTTTTCCTGTGCATACATACCAATTTTGACCATTAGGCGTGATTGTCAAGTTGACTGGATTAAGAGACAGCTAGCAGATTAGTAAATCGCATCGCAGGTGTACCCAGGTGAGTCCTGGGGGTGACCTTAGAAACTACATCTAGTCTCTCGCCTTTTCCTCTCTGGCCATGAGGTGAGCAGCTTTCCTCTGCCATACACTTCTGTCATGATGTTTCTGCTTTGGAGTCAGACAACCATGCACTGAAATTTCTGAAACCGAGAGCCAGCATAAACCTCTCTTCCTTTGCATGTGAGTGTCAGGTATTTTGTCTAGCAATGGAAAAACTAATACACCCATCATAAAGTTTAAGTTTTTAATTGCATGAAGCCCTTCACAGCTTCTCTTTAGCATGCCCAAATTGCCGGTATCCTTAGTCTTGTACTTTGGAGCCGTTATTAAATACAATACAGATTACTTGAACACGAGCACTGCCACACTGGCACAGTCCCTCTGATAACTGAGATAGTTATCTAATGACTAATGAGGGGTGTGGTGGATTGACAACTAGTGGTTAGCTTGTAACACTCAGCTGAAGTGAACCAGCGCGGTGCTGGGTGTGAGAAGCCTACCTGAGGACTGTTGCTAGCAGCATAAGAGGCAGACCTGGAGAAGAGGAGACTGTTGGGAGCTAGTAGGATCTGTTGGGTGCTGTTAGAAGGTGTCAGGAGCTGTTGGTTCTCTTGGAGGAGCTCATCGTGCTGGCTTTCCTGATAAACTCAGCTGTTACCGTCTGAGGAGTTCAGGACCTTGTTGTTGCTGAGAACAGAACGACTTTAGTTCATTTTGGGGGAGCTCTGGTCCTCACTTTGAGCATCACTTCCTGGCTCCACAGGGGAAGATGGTGCATTGCTCAGTCTCCTGGAGAAGCTTGTCACGTTGGCTTTCCTGATGGGAACTTGGCTTTCCTCATCACTGGAGGAGCTTGGGACCTCACTATTGCTGAGGATGGCTGTGGTACTTTTGCGGGGAGCTCTGGTTCTTACTTTGAGTGTTGCTTCCTGGCTCCAGGGCAGATCCCTTAGCCTGCTAGCACAGATCCTTCATCCCACTGGTAAGGACTTTCTAGTTCCCACCACTGACCTTTAGGCCTTCCCAGCACAGATCCACGAAACAGGCCTGCATGAGACATTGTCATGGGCTCTAGGCCTCCAGGTGGACTCATGGGAGGCATTGTTATGGGCTGTAGGTCTTCAGCTAGACTCATGCAGGACATTGCAGTGGGATCCAGGCCCTCAGCTGGATTCTTTGGTATTTAGTGTGTGGACAGATTTCCCGTATTCTTTTTGTATGACTCTTTGGGTGACTATTATAAATAATCTTATAAAATATGTGTCCTATTATATTGTTCCCATTGCAAAAAACCCAACCCACAACAGGTAGGTAGCATATACAACATGGATGCATTGGACAAATGAGTGATCCATATCTTGAGCTGGACAGAGGAGGTAAGAGATTTCCTTGTGCTACTGAGTACAATGCACACACAACTTAAAACTTGAGAATTGTTTATTTCTGGAGTTTTCCATTTCACATTTTGAGATTGTGGTTAACAGCAGGTGACTAAAACTTTGGACAGCGAAGCTGAGGGTAAGCAGGGGATGGCTATGAGCCATGAAAGATCCCGTTTTATGTCATCCTCCAGATTTTATCAAAGAATCTCTCCTGTGGCCCCTGAAAGATAAGCTGAGGTCCCCCGGTATCTCAAAATGACCTCATTTGCAAATAAGGGGAATACAGATGTAATTAGGCACTGTAAGGAGGTCAAAGAGGGTGGGTCGGTGTGCTCATAAGAGGGAGCAAACAAGGAAAGCCGCCAGACAAGGCGGGGAGAAGAGAGCCAAAGGCACAGACTACAGCACGGCAGGCACAAGCCAGTCACACCTCGGCCTGGAAGCTGGAGGAGGCAGGAAGGACCTGCCCCTAGAGGGTCTGGAGCAGGGTGACATGGGACATCTGGAGTTTGGGTTCAGGCCTCCAGAATACGTTTCTGTGGCTTAAGACCTCTAGTTTTTGGAACTCTGGGACAGCAACTCAGGGACCTAACATAAGCCCCTCATCCAACACTTCCAGAGACCGGAGTCCTGGGATGGGAGGCAAAGTTCTACCGAGAGTCAGAGCCACCTAACTTCCGAGTGAATGTCACTGCCTCACGGTTAGCCTGGGCACCCAGTCGGGCCAGGTCACTGCCTAACTCCTCCCTGGTGCTGACCACCATGGGATTAAGCAGTGTGGTGGGTCCCTGCCCAGACTGGTGTGGCTTCCTTGGAACCCCATCCACTCCCTGAGGACAAGCAGGCCAGCTGTCTCCTCTCTGGTGGCCCTACGCCCAGCCTAGGGCCAGGTACCCAGAAATGGATGGGAGCAGGTGGGGGCTTGCAGGGAGAGCAATGTCCATGTCAGGCTGGCACAGCAGATGCCGCATGGTACAAGAGTAGGGGGTGACATCCTCCAACATGAACAGGCCAGTGAGGGACACCAGGTCTCAGAGGAAGCTAGCCTTTCCCCCAGCCCTGGGGACCGACAGCCCCAACCCTGGCCACTAGTTCCTCCAAGTATTAATTTATCAGGACAGTAATAATCCTCCTATGATTTACTGTTGGGGGGGATTACCAGGCTGCCACGGTGCAGTTGATAGGCGTTTATTACCCACTTAATCGTTTAAGTAGAACAAAAAGGAAAATCCTTGTTGTACAAAAGGTGATGAATGTTTCTGCTAAAACACCCTATTAAAATGATTCATTAACATGACAAAGAGTCACGGGTCTCCAGACACAGGAGGAGGCGGGAGCTGGGACCAGGCTAGAGTATTTTTGGGGATCCAGGAATTAGGGGATTTGCTTCTCCCTTGGAGTGGTGGATCTGCACAGGTTGCAGTTCTGCTGTTGTGTGAGATTTGGGCTTTTTCTTTTTTTTTAAGAACCCATTACTGTGTTCTTTTGATAGCAATCCTGCCTACCTTATTGCTGAGGGAGTAGCGATGAGAGTCCCAGAGATCCCTGGGTCTGCGCTTTATTAGATCACCTGCTCTCCTGTGCCTTCTAAACAGCAAAGGTGTCCAACACAACGTCACAGTTGTGCTGCCTGAGGACAGCGCTGGGCTCAGGGCTGTGCATGCAGCAGGTGGACTCCATGTCACCAAATAGAAGGGAGGCAGAAAGACCACCACATGCAATAGAAGGCTGGAGCTGGAAAGTGGGATCCAGACTTGGGACTGGCCTCGGTTGAAATCCCTACTGCCACATCCTTGCGTGTGGCTTGAGGAAGTGACTTCTCCTCTCCGAGCCTCAGTTTCCCTGCCTATAAAATGGAGCTCACACTGAGACCTTGTTCCCCAGTCATTGCTGTGGTCGAGAGAAGAGCAGAACTCTGGGGCAGGTTCATGGATGGAGCCCAGCCCAGTGCTCAGCACAAAGCAGGTGCCAAGTAGAGTAGCGTGGGGTGTCTCAAAATTCCTGTCCTCCCAAAGGCACTCTGGCCAGCATTCCACAGCTTCATCCTGCTCTGAGCTTCCACCAGCTCGTTGCTGGTTTTGTTGCTGTGGTTGTTTTGGTGTGTGTGTGTGTGTGTGTGTGTGTGTGTGTGTGTGTGGTGTGTGTAGCTGAGAGTTGGACCCAGGCCCTTGCACTGAGCTACATCCCCAGCTTTTTTCTTATTTTATTTAGAGACAAAGTCTTACTAAGCTGCTCAGTTGCCCAGGCTGGACTCAAACTGGCAATCCTCCAGCCTCAGCCTCCCAGAGTGCTGGGATTACAGATCGGTCTGTGCTGCCATGCTGGGCATTATGATGTTTTTGTTTTTTAAAGCACAGATGTCATTTATCGAGAGTGCCCTTGTCTTTCTCCAATTCCCACTGCAGCTTGGTGGATCTGTGCTGCCAATAGCCTTGTTTCCCAGACGAAGAAAACCAGTGCTCAGGAAGGGTCAAGTGACTCACCCAAGGTTACACGGCCATGGCCATCGGTGTGCGTCTGACCTGAACCCTTATCTGTCTGAATCTTTGCCTTTGGTATTTACAAATGCATCTTGCCAGTTGGGAGAGGCAGGAAATGGGCAAACACTTCTTGCGGAATCACAAACCAAATCTCTCATGCCCTTTATCTCATCGGATGGCCACGGCCACACTTCAAAGTAGATAGTTTACTCGTCTTGATTTACAGCTGCTTGCTCATAGCCTGTTAGTCCTTCGGTGCAAGAGGTGGACTTGGGGGAGGCAGGCGGGTTTTGGAGGCAAACAGTGCTTGGAGCTGTGTGATCCAGGGGAAGCTGCTTAACCTCTCTGGGTCTCAGCTTCCCCCTTGGTAGTCTGGGCACCCACCCTCTAGGGTGGTCTGAGGTTCTGGACATGCTCTCTCTGTGAAGGGCGCTGCCTGGTGTGCGACCATGGTCAAGGCTGGGTCCTGTTTGCTAGGATCTCTGGATGGCAGCAGGCAGCCTCCCTGGCATGGTGGAGTAGGTCACAAGGAGTGATAGTTTCCAGCCCTGGAAACTGTCCACACCAATCTGACCCCGCTGATAACCACTCTCAGCGTACACCTCCCCGCTTCTCTTTCATTTGAAGATGAAATTCATATTTTTATATCTGCCATAGGTGTGTCTGAGAGGAAAAATAAAAAAGAAGAAAAGTAATTTAAAGCCTGGAATTCAAACTTCTCAACCTTTGAAGCTACAGCCAGCTGAAAACACAGCCTTTAACTGTTGTCACTCATGTTTATCAGGGGAGAAAGAGGGCGGACTCCAAACAAAAGCCCTTACCAGGGAGAGGGAAATATGAGAAGCATTCGCTCCTAGCCTGCTCTGAGCGGCTTAACCAGCGGCTGCCCCCACGGCTCGGCTCAGCCCAGCCTCCCACCCCAGGGGGAAGTTATTGAATTGAAAATAATTCAGGTTGCTAAGTGATTTCACCCCCTGTGAAACTGCTAGAAAGGAATCCCATCACTGCTTAATTTGAAAAATAGAGGCAAAAAAGACAGAAGAGAAAGGAGGAGAGAAGGGAAGGCAGGCAGGAAGGAGAGAAGGAGAAAGGGGAGGAAAGAAAGGAGGGAACTGGGGGATGTGCTCAGGGACAGGGATCCAGAGGCTGCGTGGGAACAACTCCTGCTGGCACAGAGCAAGCTGTCTCCTACTCGGGGCCTCTGAAAAGCCCAGGTCCGTTGCCCTGCTTCGCTGGCATCGGTTTTGCTGTCACCTCCTTTCCACCCCAGAGGAGAAGGCAGTGTCTGAAGCCCTCCTGGCATCTCTCACTGACTTCCACAAGCTCAAAGGGCCTAGAATGGCAAGGACAGGCTGGCTCCTGCATTGCTGGTGGTGTGGTCCAGAAGCGTCCTGTGCGTTTGACTGTGAAGTCACTATCTGGCAAGCTTGTCTCCCCTACTGTGTAGACGCAAACCCTACAGAACGGCCACTTGGGTAGATTTCTAAGAGCCACACAGCGGCAGTTCTGTGAGGTTCCACCTGTTGGTTAACAGGAGAGCAGGGGAGGGCTGTAAAAATGGGCAAGCGATGGGTGATCCAGAAGCACCGTGAGCGGTCCCTGAGATGCCAGCAGAGTGCCCGTGAAACTGCTTAACCCCTGGGACCCCGCAAGCACTCACAAGGGTGCTCCCCCATTCTGTGGATGAGGAAGATGAGGCATTTGGGTCTAAGTCATGTTTCCTGAGATGCTAACTAGGAGGTGGGAACCAGGATTCTCCCCAGGCATTCTGGCCCTTGACCGTGAACTAACTGGTCATCGATGTATTAAATCAAAGCTCTTTTTTTTTTGCTGGAGATCGAACCCAGAACCTCATGCTTACTAGGCAATGCTCTGCCGCTGAGCTATCTCCCCACCTCAAGCCCTTCATTTGTTCCAGTGTATTGATGGAGTTCTTTTGTTTGCTGGTTTGTCTTCTAACAAAGCAGGTCCTGTTGCAGGCATTAGGAACACAGCGATAAGGAAGAGCTCTGCCCCCCAGGGGAGAGAGAGGCACAGCAGGTTGCCCTAGTCCTACACTGGCAGAGCTGAGACTCAAACCTGGGGTCTTGGATCCTAAGTTTCACCCCCTTCCTCTTGGTTCAAAGCTGTTTGATTTCACCCTTCCTATTACCTCTTGGAGAAAAAGAGACGTGACTAATAAATCAACATGTCAAAAAATAAGCACGTGCTATTTCCAGACGGTCCCTGGTGACGGAAACAGGTGTGTTTGGCTGGGCGGGGCTCCAGGCAGCCTGGGTGGATGGAAGTCCAGCGCTTCCCCCATAAGGTCCTTGCGACCTTTAATTATTTCCAGATTTAATAGCACGTCCCTCTCTGATTTATTCCTCTCGAAGATTAATAATGTAACTTGAATTGTATTCTGTTTCCCCATGCAATTTAAGATGATTTAGTGCCAAATAAAAACGAACCCCAAAGCCTTTTCTTCCAAGAGCCACAGGCTCCCTGCTTGCCCTGGCATTTGGAAGGGAGATGTTGGGTTTCTGCAGGGCAGACCGCAACTTAACCTTCCCTGACCTTCAAGTGAGCAAGGACCCGGGTTCTTCTAATCTCTGGGGCTGGGGCAGGGTGGGGCCTCTGATGGGCCTGGACCAACTCCTTCTGGCCCACGGTATCTCAGCCTCAGCACCACACCCATTTGAGCAGATCCCTCAATGTTGGGGGCTGCCCTGGGCATTGGAGGCGTTGAGCAGTGTTCCACCTGTAAGATGTCACTAACACCTCTCCCAGTTGTGACACTCAAGAATGTCCCCAGATGTTGACCTATATGCTTTGTGGGGACACAGGTGTCCCCTGCTGTGAACCATGGATCTGGACTTCACTAATTCAGAGAACCAAGGCATTCTGACGGGTACACTTCAAAGCTCACTAGTGCAATGAAAACTGGGAAGAAACTTCCTCCAAAGCATGAGTCAGCAGCTGGGTGTGGTGGCGCACATCTGTAATACCAGCACTTGGGAGGCCGAGACAGGAGGATTGTTGTGAGTTTGATACCAGTCTGGGCTACACAGTGAGCTCAAGGCCAGCCTGAACTGCACAGCGAGACCTTGTGTCAAAAAGACAAAGCTTTTGTTTGCTTTGGTTCACCCAGATAGCAGCCTTCAGCTGTGACCTGGGGACCCTCAAGGGCTGATGCCTGAGAGCCGCTGGTGTAGCCCAGTTCGCCTCCTCCTTGAAGGCTCTGTGGGAATCCACCAGCCCCCAAGGCCTCCAGGTAAAAGCAGAATCAGGGCACTAGGACCAAAATTCAGTGGATTTGTTCCACCAGCTTCTGGGGACCCCGTCATCACTCCAGGGTCCCACTGGATGTCACAGTGTGTGTGTGTATGTGTGCGTGCGCTCGCACCATCAAGAGTCCCTAACACTTCACAGGCACTAATTATGGAAATCTGTGGGACTGTCCCTGGTTCCTCCCCTTTTCCATCTTAGACAACAAATGAAAGAGCCCCGTTCTTCTTTGCGGCGAGACCACCAAGGCTGACAAAGGGCCGCCGGCCCCTCCGGAGGGCTCCCTGGCTCTGCCCCGCTTGGCTCTTTCAGGGCGACTCAATGAACTGCCTTGTTGAGGCCTCCATGGAGGCCTGGCCTGGAAGGGACCATTAAAAACAGTTTAGTCAGAACAAAAGAGGTCCTGTTCTTATTGTCCCCCTGCCTGCAGTCTGGTTGCAGCAGCTGAAAATCTATCTGGACCACGCAGCAAATCTGGATCCAAGCGGGCCTCGAAGTTCCCAGTCTCAGCGGAGATGTCTGGACGGATCCTTGGAGCAGATAATTTACAACTAGAGCGAAACGCAGGGAGAGGCCCTTTTATTTGGCGCAAATGTTTTCTATTAAGGGCCTTCAGAAGCCCCCGGAAGCTGGAGCTCTCTTCTCCCTGTGCAAGCTCAAGGGGATTGTCTGGGTGCACACTAAGCTCCTCAAGCCAAGTACTAGAGTGGGCGTTGTGTCCGCTGCAAGGGACGGTGCACGCTTGGGCTCCGCGGAAGCACCCGGGGCACAGGAGTGTGACAGGGCAGGACAGCATCAGTTTTCTGCTTTGGATAGGCACCAAGCAGCAGGAGCAGTCATGGTACACCTCCAGAACCTTCAACACACAGTGGAGTCATCCCTGCCCAGAGCTCCTGTGTATCACTGGTGGGACATCCACTGAGGTCGGGGTCACCTGGTCTTTGGAATGAACTGCCTGAGAGAAGTTATTTGCATTTTTTAAAACAAGTCTTAATTTTATTTTTTTCTGTGCTGCCAAAGATGAAATTTTGAGGGATGGCTGGGTTCAGCAGCTCATTTTGTTTGAGCTCTGCTTTGCTTGTCCAGATTTCCTGAACAGCTGTTCCCAAAGCTCCCAGTCAGTCCTGCTGTCCTCCCTTCCATTGGCTGGCATGGTCTTTTTGAGATAGGGTCTCCCTATGCAGTTCAGGCTGGCCTTGAGTGCACTTTGTAGCTCATGCTAGCCTCGAACTTGCAATAATCCTTTTACCTCGGCCTCCCAAGTGCTGGGATTACAGGTGTGCGCCACTGTGCCTGGCTCCCTATTGAACCTTAGTAAGGGTTCATAAATATGCACCCCATCTCATACATATAATGAAGAACAGAGTGAATTCTGGGACAGGCCTCCATATTGAAAGGCCCTGAGATGACTCAGGACCCTGTCAATCATTTTTAACCCAGTGGGAGACACTCAGTTCAGAACCTTAAGTTCTGAAAGCCTGATTTATCTGTGTTCAGGGCCGTGCTTTTTATTCTCCTGTCCTCCTGGCACCACTTTTCTGTTGGTGCCATGTTTATTGGCAAGGACTTGCCCTGAGAACATCTTCCTGGGATTTTTCAATACATGTAGCTGCTTCTCAGTTGCCATTTGATGGTCGTTTGCAATTCTTCGCTGGATGCACAGAAGAGCCCAGAATCCACCTGCCGAATGTGTCCTGCAGTAACGCCTCCCTGGTGGGACATACTGAAGCCCTCGTTCAGACACGTGTCACATTGAATGATGGAACCGGAGAGAGAAACAGAAACAGAACTGCAGGACACGGGCCCAGTACTTCCCACATGGATGTCTCTGGAAGGGATGCCACTCTGGCTTGAGGATTAAGCCATCTCAACTGAGGTTCAGGCTTTTGAACTTGCTGGACTCCTGACTGAATAAAACAGCGTGGGGGTTCGGGCGCAGCTGGGTGGAGAAGCACGTGTCAGTGTCCTGGCCTCAATCCCCAGCACCAGAAACAAAAGCAAACAAACAAAACCCAGCTCAGAAACACTGCACCATCTTCTCCCCACTAATTAAAGCCATCAGGTGCCTGCCCTGGTGAAGGCACCTGTTTACCTTTCCAGAGTGCGGTGCCATCATGTTCTAAGCAGCAAGCCCTCCCCACCCTATGTGTGAACCTTTTGACGGTGGTGACCTCGCAGTGAGTGGACAAGTGCAGGTAATATTTGCAACGCAAATCTCATGGGAAGATGGGGCTCCCTGGTGGGTCCTGAGGATACAGAGAATCATCCAGGCCCGGATCCTACGTGGGCTTCGGTCCGCTTAGCTCCCAGGGGGAGTCTGGTGCTTTCACAGGGCCGAGTTATTTTACAGGAGGACTTTTCTGAATCACATTCAGTTGTTTTATCTATAAAAATTCTGCCTTGGGCTTGTTTTTTAAACACGAGATGGTTTTATCTGCTTAGCCTGTTTATTGCTTTATGCCAGTAAGACTTTCTGAAGTCGCAGATGCCTTGAGCTAAGCTCCAAGCGGGGGGACCCAGGACGGCCACACTCGATTGATTTCTTTCCTTCTCCTTCACAAATGGAAATGAAAGAACCAAATGTCTGCAAATTAAATTTTCTGGTTATAATGAGGCTTTTGAACCTCTGTAAATCATCCTTTTGTTTCTCTGGCTCCTATCCCACCCCCAGCAAATTCCCACATGGCATTTGGGAATCTAAGAATTTTTACCCCATAAAAACAAAACCAGGGCCACAGTGCCAGAGATGCAGACGGAGATGGGGACCCCTAGAGCAGGGCCAACACAGCAGGTAGCGGTACTTTCAGATGCTGGTAGCTTCCGCTCTCCCGGCGAGCCCTGAAGGAAAAGGCCGAAAGAGCAGCTGTGGGGAAAAAGCCTGGTTCTCTCTTCTTTTTTCCTGCTGCTCTTGTCACTTATTTTTGTTTCTTGTTATTTTCTCCAACTAAAATATAAGGGATCTTGAATGTGGATCCACTGCTGCTGCCCCAGGGCCTGAGAAGAAACTGTCCCACAGAGGAAATGAATGTGTGTGTGAATGTGGGAGGGGCCAACGCCCCAGGGCTGCTGGGTGCAGTCACTAGGGGTGTGTACTGCACGTCTCCGGAGATCACCATTCTGAAGGATGGTGCAGGAGCAGGCCACAGCATATGGCCTGTCAGGGCACACAGTACTCCTGGCTCCCGCGTAACCCCGGCGCGCTCCTCACCCAGCACGGCCATGCTGGCTTCACTTTTTACTTCCTGACTCAGCCTCCCTTGCACTTTCACTGAGTTTTCTACTTCAGATGCCCAAGAGTAAATCTGATATATCTCCCAGCTGTAGTAGTCTTTTTGCTTTAAACGACGGGAGGAGTTCTGACCAGCTTGGAATGGTGGCACCCTTTGACTCGGCTATTTCTGAGAAGGGAGGAGCAAGATCACCTGCATTGCCTGGAAAGCACAAGGTCCTGAGTTCAATTCCTGGTACCAAAAAAAAAAAAAAAAAAAAGATCTCCTGCAGTGGCTGCCTGTGTCTGCAGCCTTCCTGGGCTCCTGAAGATCCTGTGCGAATGTTCTTATAAATCCCCAAGAAGGGGGAGCTATGATTATGCCCATTTCACAGGTGAGGAATTTTCTGAAACTGTCAGAATGGCTGAGTGCAAATGTGACTTCTTGCTCCTTAATCATGTAACCCTAGGCAGACTGCATAATCTCCCTGGGGCTCAGTTTTTTCATCTGTAGAATGGGCATGACAATAAAACCTCTTTGTAAGAGCTGTGTGGATTAAGTGAGGTGACAGTGGTGGCAACCACTGTTGGTACAATGTCTTCGAGCATGCTCTCCTCTTCTGGCGCAGAAGTGCTGCCCCCCTGGTGCACATACTCTGAACCCCATTAAAGAGTGGTGTCCTGTTTCGTGTCCCTGGGGCTCAGCTATGGGGTGTGAGCAGAGCAGGAAGAAAGGAAGGCAGCCGTGCTTGTGTCCCAAACAAACGTCCTGCAAGTCCGTAGCTAACTGCCAAGGCCCTGTGGCCACCTGATTGCTCAGTGCCATAGCATTCTAAGAGGAGCCCCGCCCAAGGAGTGAGGACTCTGAGCCCAGCCACCATCAGGCAGTGGGTGGCGGAGAGCGGGGGATGATCCAGCCCTGATTTCAAGTCAGACGTTGCTCCTTATGAACCCCATATTCTCCTGAAAAGCTCATTCATCCATTCACTACATATGCAACCGTGTTTTGGAATCTTTTCACAGCACTGAACAAATGAGAACAGAATCTGTGCTTACATCTTAAGGGGGGAAGAAACACAATGAAAAACTAAACATGTAACTACACATTACGGGTGGGAGGCCTGGTTACACTGGAATTGCAGTTAAACAGTGACCAATTCTAATAGAAGGCTGTCCCATACAACTTGGGACACACTTATACTAAAAAATTGTGCATTGTTTACCTGAAATTGAAATTTAACTCTCTTACATTTTTATTGGCTATATGTGGTGTGCCTATTTGCTGGTCATTTACTGTGTAAAACAAATAATGGAAATAAGTATCTTAGGTGCCTCTCCAAAGGAAACCGACAGGAAGACACAGGGAGTCAGAACCAGGGCGGCCTAGGTTTTGCCATCGTGGCTGTGAGCCTTGGCCAAGCCCTCGGTCATGACGCTTCATAACTCACCTGAACATGGGAGATGCAGTACCTGATCTCAAGGCAACTGGAAGATCAGAGATGAGCTGTGTGCTAGCACACACCTGTAATCCCAGCTACTTGGGAGGCTGGGACAGGATCACAAGTTTGAGCCCAACCCAGGCATCATGGAGAGACCCTGTCTCAAGATAAAAAATGTTCTGAGGATGTAGTTCAGTGGTGGAACATTCCTGGGCCCAACTCCCAGTACTGCTGAGAGAGAGAGAGAGAGACAGAGAGAGAGAGAGAGAAAAAGAGAGAAGAGAAAGAGGAGGAAGAGGAAGAGGAGGAAGAGGAAGAGGAGAGGGGAGGGGAGGAGAGGGGAGAGAGAAGAAAGAGAGGAAAGGGAGAAACCGCAAAGCTCTGCCTCCCGGTAGCCGCATCACTGGTGCTAACCCCTGTCAAGTTTCACATCTCATGTAAGATGTGCCCGCATCTGCTGGTCTCCTGAAATTATCTGTCGCATGAGTCAAGGCTTTCTTGCTTAAAAAGACATTTCACCAAGAGGAGGCAATAAAGATAAAACCCGAGGTCAAAGAAGGAAGATTTTTTTAAAAAACCAAGCAGAAACAGTGAGAGAGGCGAGCGAAGGAAACAGAGACGGAGACAGCCGTGTAGGGTGGCGGCCGGGAGCTGGCGCCACACTGAGTCTCAGTTCGGTGCTGCCTTGCTATAAGACTTGGGTCTGACAGTTTCTCTCTGGGTCTCAATTGCTTTATCTTTAAGATGAAGGCATTGAGCCATAGCTCTGCAGAACTTTGCCTGCAACTGACCCAAAGCTCAGCACACACTGGCTTGAACAGCAAAGGCCTGGGTGGGGCTGGGTCAGGCTCAGCAGGCTCCCGGGAGTGGGGCAATGAGGGGAGAATCCGGCCCGAGACATGGGGACTCAGAGAGCAAAGCCCTATCACTAAGACCAACGGTGTGGCACTTAGTAGAAGCAAGAAGAAATGCAGGTGGGCAGCCCCCAGGGTGACTCATGTGGACCCTTGAGAGCAAAATGAGAGGGGAGAAAAGCTAAATTTGGGGGGTCTGGAGTTCTGGGAGGCTTGTCAGATAATGTGCTGTGTAGCATGTGCAGTTTGAATGTCAAGTGAACAGCAAACAAATTTTAAGTGTGTCCCAAATAACACAGGGGGCATTAATACCTCCATTGCTTCTGAGGCTGAAATTCGCAAGAACTGGACAGACCCCTTAACCTTTGCTAAATGTGGCTACCCCACCCGTGCTGGGCTCTGCTTCACCAGAGAAGGCAGGTTCTACTTTCTGGGTTAGGCCCCTGTGAAAAACTTTTTGACCAAAAGTTTGAAAATAGTTTGCTTTTTTTTTAAATTTTTATTTTAAGAAACTAGAGATTGAACCCAGGGTGTTTGCAGTGAACTACAACTTGCCTCCACTTCCTTTAAAAATTTTAAAAAATTTTTTCAAGATAAGATCTCATTGAAAGTGCTGGAGTTACAAGTATAACCACACCACACCCAGCTAAGGACAGTAAACTGTCGAGTGGCCCAATTTCCATGGCCTTGCCCTACTCCCCAATGTTGTATACTGCAGGGTTTCTGGCTGAAGGCAGCAGAAACCATCCACAACTGACTAGGGTAGGAAACAAATTCACTAAAGGATACTGAGGGGCTTCCAGGAACCCCAGAAAGGCTTAGGCTCTTCCATTAAGAACGGGATCCGGGTCACGCTGCAGAAAGGTCAGGCTCACTCTGACAGCAGACTCCTCTGATTGGCTGGGATTTGGTCATGTGCCAGACCTCCGGCTGCAAAGCATGCTGGAACAGTGCATCTCCCACCTGTTCCGCTCCTGTCTTGGGGGGTAGACATTGCTTTAAGGATGGGGAACTTCCAAACACAAGAGGCTCAAATGTCACTGGGAGGAAGGAGATGCTGATAAGCTGGAGCAATGAACATTCCTGTTCTTGAAAAAAGATTTCTGCTTTTTGATGTTTCTGCAGGGAGAAGAGTTTATCAGATTAGTCACCAGGGCTGTGGGCAGTTTCTGCCTCTTCAGGCACTCACTCTGTAGCCCTTGAAGAGTAAATTGCGTGGAGCTGCTTGACCAGGTCCCTTGGCTTGGGGGGGGGGTCCCTGTGGCTCCACAGGTGAGGTGCCTCTTTCAAACCCCACAGCACCCTTTGAAAGGCCAGGGACAAACTTGAGTTTGCAGAATGAGACTGGTAGCTGTGTTGTCACATACAGACCCAAATTGCCAGCCTCTCGTGAAACTCAGAACTATCTGGTAGCTTTGGAATCAGATTCTTGGATGGCCTCCCCATGGGGATGAGGTCTCCTGCTCACTCTGGTCCCCCCGCCTCTTGAATCTAGGCCAGTGTCCCTTGCCACTTGTCATCCTATCTAGTTCATGGGTTCCTTCAGTGGGGTTGGGAGGAAGGTAAATATTCCCTGGGTTTCCAACCGAGCGCCCTGTGTTGCTGTGTTGGTTATCTGGCTGCTGCCTTAGGCAGTAAAATGTGTGACTTCTGCCATAAAGGAGGCATGGAAAAGGGGTGCAGAGGTGCTCCACACACTTCCTGAATGCTGATAGGGCACCTACTATGTGCAAGTCCCCCAGCACTGGGAAATACACAAGCCCTCTATCTAGCTGAGCTCCAGTTTGAAGGACTCAGGTCCTGGAACCATAAAGCCTGTGTTTTTACCCTCGGATTGTGATTTTACCCTTCTCTCACCACCAGTGCAGCTTTGGGCAGGATTCTTCCAGGATCTGAGCCCCAATTTTCTCATCTGAAAAATGGGGAGAATAATAATGAATACCTTATAATATAGTTGGGGGTAATCAGTTAATTAAAAAACACTTAGAATCATAGCTGACAGATTATTAGATTTTCAATGTGAAGCCCCCAATAATTCGCTAAGTGTGGCCTCAGGAATTTAGAGCTCTGCTCCTTTACAGGTATGGAAGGCAGCTGTGGCAGCTACCTCCGGGAAACAGGTCACAAATGTGGAGTCTCGGGTTTCCTGTGTCTTAACAGATCCTGGGGTTTGGCCAGCTAGATGGGGAAGCAAGGGAGAAAGGGTTGCTTCTACATCCTTAAACATGGCTGAGGCCCTGGGCTGTGTAGACAGATGTGGCTTTGGATCCTTGCTTTGTCGCTGATTATTCTGGGAGTCTCTGGCAAGTGAATCTTGGTCTTCTCAGAGAGGGGAGGAGCACAAGAGGCTACTCCATGGGAAGGGGACATGCAGGAGCCAACATAGCCCAGTAGATTCCAGAGGGTGGAGCAAAGCTGGCTCTTTCAGGAAGGAGGCGTGGAAAGAGTGCCCCCTAATGTTGAACCAAGGACAATTAATGCTGGAAACCAAAACAGGCTTTTTCTGAGAGAAGAAATAACAGCTATGATGGGAATGAACAAAACCGCAGCTTCCTCTGTTTGCAAGGCTCTGGAATTCCGCTGTAATGTCAGCTTTCACTGGACCGTGTGCATGTGTCTGTCTTTCTGTGATTTCCATTTGGAGCTGCGGCTACCACCACATATGCTTAAGACCAACAGAGGATGCTGAGTCTCCTGTACCACCACTTAACAAGTGCACGAAAAGCATCCCAGGAGCAGCAAGTACAAGGAACCCAGGGCTCCAGTGCAGGGCAGGGAGGAGAACTTCACTACAGGTGTGTGGAAACAATGTCCTCCCTAGGATTTTCAAGCGCCTTTGACCCTCTATTCCGTGCTGGGGCCTGAGGACCTGATCAGTTGGCCTTGGCCAGGTGGGGTGCAGAGGGAGCAGCCTCCAACCCGGTGGCTCAGCTGGGAACCCCACAGCAAGCTTCCGGGGTCAAACTGGGCTTCCCCCTGAGCAAATGAAGTGAAAGCTCTGGGGATGGAGGTGAGGTTCCTCCACTCAGTGAACAATGTGTGTGTCAGCAGAATTATTTTCTCTTTATCGCCTTGGAGACACACGCCAACTTGGCCAAAATCACTCCTGCAAAATGCGACTGGTGGTGCACGCAATGGAAACTCCTTGCCCAGCTCAAGAGAGTGAGGGGTGTGGCCCTAGGCCCTGTTCGGCACAATAATGCCCCTCACCGTGCTGGGCCTCTTTCACCCGGGCAAAGGGGCCCCAGGTGTGCAGCAGACTGGGGCAGATCTGATTACGGCTGGGTGTCCTGGCTTGGGGACCAGCTCTGCTCTGGGGGCGTTTGGGTGGGGGGCTGGCTGCTGGGGAAATGAGAGAGGCCCTCGGAGAGTTCCTGGGGCCTGGCTGCACTGGGGTGGGGGCTGGGGGACAATGAGAGGATCGGAATGCAGGGTTACCCTTTCATCTGTAATGTCCCCTCCCTGGGCTGGGCGTGCTTTCTCTCTCTGTAACTCTGCTTTTCTCTGCATAGCCCCTGAGCAGACCATCCTGAAAATGTCTTGTCAGTATCTTTAAACTCAGGAGGCCTTCCCATGAACGCATTTTCCTCCTGGTCCGGGTAGGGACTGTGCCCCAGGCTGCGCACAAAACCTTTTACAGGAGTTGAATTAACTTCTGAATCCCCATCACAACCTTAGGAGTGAGGTGCTCTGAGTCCCCCCATTTTACACACAGATGAGGGAACCGAGGCAGTAGAGGGGTTAAATCCCTTGTTCACGCAATGGTACAGAGCCAGAAAGGGCAGAGCCAAGGGTGACCAGGGGTGAGCAGACTCCCAGCAGCCAGGCTGCCACCTGCCACGAAAGGCCTTGGCCAACCCATCTCAAAGCCTTCGTGGGAGGGGGCTCAGCTCGTAGGCTGGGGTGCCCCTTGGCAATGTGTTTGTATTCGCTCACTCAGCAAGCATTTGTGGAGGGCCTGCTGCAGACTTAGGGGATTCCTGGGAGGAAACAGGGGAAAGAAAGTGGCCACCCCTCCCCCAGCACGATCACAGAGATAAGGCTAAAGAGGGGGTAGGAGAATTCAGAGGGAACCTTATCTCTGCAGGTCTTGGATGTGAAGAGCCTGGTGTCACTTCAGCTCCCAGGAACAAAGATGGCTTCTCTGACGTGCTCTGGGGGGGCTCCTTGGGAAGCTGCCCAAGGAGTGGCCCCAGGCACACCCTGGGGGCCTCTCGACAGGCATTTATGGAGCAGCTGCTATGTGCCAGGCCCAGGTGGGCTCAGGTAAGAGGCAGAGAGGGGACTCCAGAGTCCTGCCCCCAGGACTTCCCTAGAGCAGCAGTGGTTTTATATGTAAATTGGCACTCAGACCCTGGTGGCCCCACTGCTCAGGCTAAGAGAGCCCTGAAAGATGGGGGCCCCTTAACACCCTAAAGTCTGCTGGGGCAGAGCCACCCTACTGCATTTCATCCTGGACTCAGAAGGAAGCAGCCTCCTTCATCTTAGCTGGTGTTGGAGGTGGCAGAGCTTTGCCATGCATGGCAAGTCAGCATGGGGACAGGGGACGGGGCAGCTCTCCCAGAAGTCCCCACCATTTCTCCTTGTCTCCCCACCCCTGCTGCCACTTAGCACAGGCTGGAGTGATACAGACACTGGAAACCAGGGGCATGGCTACCATCTCCCCGGCAGTCCCTGGGTCACATCTCACTGCACACTCCCATGCCCTTCTCCATCTTCCAGGGCACTTCCTCTGCATCCTTTCTGGGGAGAAGCGAAGGGCAGGAACCATCTCCCTTCCTGACCCCAAACTGCACTGGTTTCCTGTCCTTTCCTCTCCCTTATGAGGCCACCATGAAGGGTCTTTCCCTGCTGTGCCCCTCTGCTCAGCATGTGCTTGGTACCAGGACTAGCTGTGTCCATACAGGGTGCAGGCCCACATGGCTGCCTCCTGACACCCCAACACCCGCGTGCAGTGGGGGAGTGGCTGGGTGCAGGCCAGCTGCAGGGGGCTTTGGGAGGACCTTGCCCAGCAGGGGACTGAGAACACCCTGCAGCTTCGGACTAGGTGGGAATGGCCAGGCCCTGCAGATCCCTGGCCCGGCCTTGGGCCATGCCTCCATCACGTGGCCCCACAGCCTGCCCTGTGGTCCCAAACCCCGAGAGAGAGACCCTGGAGCCTTGTGCACATTATGTCACCCAGGGCGACCAGCCAGCCCCCAAGTGGGCATCACTAGGGAGTCCTCCCAAAGCACCTTCCCAAACTCAGCCCTCACGGTGGACCCCAAAGTCTGTCCTTTATGTAAGTCCAGCCCCAGGAGAGCAGGGCACAGGGCAGAAGCACAGCCCCCCAGCCATCCATGAGACTTAGGGTGAGGCCCATTTTGCTCCATTTTTACACATGAGGAAACTGAGGCTCCTGGAGTAGTGATTCATTTAGAGTCCTGCACCACAGGGGACAGGGGACCTTCAAGTTGTCCGGGTGTCTGCATGATGGCGTGTGCACACCCCAGAGAATGAGCAGATGGGGAGAGGCTGAAACGGAGGGGTGGGAAGGGCTCACCCACTGGCCTGGGCCTTGAAGTGGATGTGAGGACCCGAGGCCCACTGCACAGGCACAGCGGGGTCTCTGAGAGCAGAGAGGTGAGCTCAAGGACCTGTCCCAGGCTGAGGGGTAGGGACGAACACAAGGCCCAAGCATCCCCAGGCGGCAGGGAAGCACTGCCCAGTTCACAGATTTCATCTATGCGACCAGCAAATACTGACTGCTGAGTCCCAGTGGCTCTAGGTTCAAGGTGCTCTGGGCACCAAAGCCCTGGCCATGATGGGTGGTCTAAGCCTCCAGGGCATTGGGTCTCTAGTGGTGACAGGTCAATAAAGACCATGCAGTGCCACATAGTGAGAGAAATCACAGGAAATCCAGCAAGTGTGCGTGGGGTGGGTTGGGAGAGGAACCCACCTTAGCTCCGCTGGTCTGAGAAGGTCCCAGGGAGAAGTGGCACTCCAGAGGCGGCAGGGCGAGGCACATTGCAGGCAGAGGGACTGGGTATGAGCTAAGGCAGGCTGGGTAGTGGAGGGTCAGCGTACGTGAAGTAAAAGGCATGGGGGGGGCACAGAGGCCTGAGGTAGAGTCAAGATCACCGCTCTGGAAGCCTTGCCCTAGTCCCGCGCTTCCTCCGCGCCACCAGCTTTTCCCTCCGCGCCACCAGCTTTTCCCTCCGCGGCCAGAGTCCCACCAGTAGCTCGAAACTCCTTCGTCCCAGCTGCGAGGCTTGGGAGGGCAGGGCCGACAGGGATTGCTGCCTCCGCATCCCTAGGGCGTCAATCTGAGCACTCCGCACCCGGTGGGCACTCGGTAAATATTTGTGGAGTGCAAGGAAAGGAATGAATGAACCCATTGGGCACGGCTGGGGGGAAGGGCGGGGCCGAAGGCAGGTGGGAGGCCGCGGGCGCGGGAGGGGCCCTGGAAGCCCGTCCTCCTGCTTCTCCTCCGCCCCGGCCCCAGCGCGTCCCACTCCGAGGCTCCCGCGGCGGCCTCTCGTGCGATCGAGGGCGCAGAGAGTTGGAAGAGCAATCTCTGGCCGCGGGTCTCGGCACCGAAGGTTGGAAGAGCGTGGGTCGCCGGCACCCAAGGGTGAGGGCGCGAGAGGAGCGGGAGGAAGAAGGAGCGCTCGTCCGCCCGCCGCCTCGCTGCCTCCCCGGCGCTCGCTCTCCGGACTCCTAGGTTTGTTGGCTGCTCCTCCCACCCGCGCCCGCCTCCTCGCTTGCTAGCTCTCTCGAGCTGGTCTCCAAGCCCTACGGTGCGTCCGGGCGAGTGCGGGGCGAGAGACCCCGAGCCGGCGCCGAGCAGAGGGCGGGGGTCTGGGCAGCACGCAGCCGGCCGGGGAGTGGCCATGTCTGGCGCGGGCGCAGCGGGGCCAGTCTGCAGCAAGTGACCGAGCGGCGTGGACCGCTGCCTGCCCCCCCTGCCACCTGGGGCGGCGCGAGCCCGGGTGCCCAGAGCCCGGGAGCCCCGGTCTCGCGTAGAGCCGGCGCGATGCACGTGCGCTCGCTGCACGCCGCGGCGCCGCACAGCTTCGTAGCGCTCTGGGCGCCTCTGTTCCTGCTGCGCTCCGCCCTAGGCGACTTCAGCCTGGACAACGAGGTGCACTCGAGTTTCATCCACCGGCGCCTCCGCAGCCAAGAGCGGCGGGAGATGCAGCGTGAGATCCTCTCCATCTTGGGCTTGCCCCACCGCCCGCGCCCCCACCTCCAGGGCAAACACAACTCTGCGCCCATGTTCATGCTGGACCTGTATAATGCCATGGCGGTGGAGGAGGGCGGCGGGCCCGACGGCCAGGGCTTCTCCTACCCTTACAAGGCCGTCTTCAGCACCCAGGGCCCCCCACTGGCCAGCCTGCAAGATAGCCACTTCCTCACCGACGCTGACATGGTCATGAGCTTCGTCAACCTCGGTGAGTGCGGGGGTGGGGTGGGGAGGGAGAGGGGCGGGGCAGGAGGGGCTGCACGTCTCTGTCGGGGGCGCTTTGGGACTGGGAGGGAGTCGCTTCTTACATGCAGCCCGCCCATCTTTCTATTGCTAGCCGTTTGTAAAACCCCAGCGCCTTCTCGAGGGTCTCCCGCCCCGTCCCCGATGGACTCCAAGCCGCGCTAGCCGTAGGTAGGGGGGCGGGGCGCATCCGGCCAGTGGGGGTCACTAGCAGGGGGGACCGTCCTAAGTTTCCTCGGAGGTTCGCAGCCGGCCGCATCTCTGGGGCGGGAGGCGCCGGCCCGGCCGCGGCTCAGTTCAAAGAGCCGGGCTGGGTCATGTGAGCTGTCCCCGGCCGGGGCGGCGCGCGATACCTGGATTTAAAGGGCCCTTCTCGGCGAAGCTGCCTTCCCGCCTTTCCTCGGTGGCTCCCGGCTCTGGCGGCCGTCGCGTCCCTTCCCCGCTCAGGCGAGCCCTACCTGCCCCTTCGCCGTGCGCCGGCCTCAAAGTGGTGCGGGCCCTTGCACCCCGGGGCCCCTTACCGGGTCACCGCGCGCCCACCTCTCGGCTCTCTCGCTCGGAGCCAGGGAAGAAACGCTGCCATTGAAAACTTTCTATTTTAAATATTTAATGATAGGTCCCGGGCGAGCAGAATCCATTTTCAGCGTTTATCACGTGTGGCGCACAAACCACGGGGTTTTGCGATTGGGCGTTGGGGGAGCTCGCAGTAGACGCTGCCGGGGGCGGTGAGGGGACCCAGTTCCCGACAGGAGCCACCAGGACCCCAGCGGGGCACGCGCGCCTGGAGCCAGGGTGGGTCCCAGCAGCTCCCCCTTCGTCTTTGCGAGCACATTCGCCTGACTCGCCCAAACTCATCCCCGGCAGCGCGCTGTAGGGCTCAGGATCAAATATTTGGTTTTCGAGATAACACGCCCAGATAGCGCTGTTTTCTGGGCCGCTTTCATTCTTCTTGTGTAACTTGCTGCGAAAACCCGAACCAAGCCGAAACAGCAAACACGCCCACGGGCGCTGTGTCAACTTGGAAATAATGATGCCGGAGCCGGCGCTAGGCACCTGGGGCGTGGAGGGAGGCCCAGGGGGCCCGGATGTGCCCTAATGCTTTCCGCTCCAGATAAGGTCCGCAGTTCCTGCGAGGCCATTGTCTGTCGGGGCGGGAGACGGAGATGCCCGAATAATTTAAAGTTTGAAGTGTATTAAGCAACTAGTGAAGAATGAAGCGGCTCTGAGTGTCCTGGTTTAGATCAATCTTCCAGGATGTATGAGTGGGGTAAAAAGCAAGGTGTGGATCAGCGCGGTGACACTCGTGCTGGGCATCACCTGTGTTCCACTGGAACCCGGGGGAGAGAGATTTTATGGGGTGGGGTGGGGAAAGTGGGAGCCGGAGTAGGATTTCTCGTTGTTTGTGTAATTTTTTTTTTTTTTTTCACACGGGGAGCTGAACCCAGAGCTTTCACACTGAGCTACATCCCCAGCCTCTTTATTTTTTTGAGACAGGTCTGCTTAGCTTGCAAATTTTCAGGGTGGGCTTGAACCTGTGATCCTTTTGCCTCAGCCTCCCAGAGTTAGGGAATTGCAGGCATGCTGAGCCACCATGCCCTGCTGTGAGATATTTCTAAGGATCTTTCTTTTATTACCAATAGCATAAACTAAAGAAAAATTCAAAATGCGTACCTATCAATAATGAATGAACACTGAAATCTGTGGCCCTGCTGAGGTGGGAGTTGGTCCGGTTCCTTCCTCTAGTGGGAGGTTTACGGTGACTCCCACTGAATGTAGGGGGTCCGGGGGTTGCATTCACAGCCTTCCTGGGGTCGTTAAAAAGGTATTTGTGAGCCCTGGCTTCTGAGCACTCTGCATACTCAGGGTAAGGACGATCCTGATGCTTGTAGACTGGCGGCATGGCCAGACCAGGGCTCCTGTCTCTCAGATGAGGACCGGGTGGCTAATTGGGTGCTGCTGGGAACTTGGGGCAGGGCTGATGCTCCCCCCATGGCCTTGGAAGCAAGCTGGGGCTTGTCTGGGAAGGCCACAGCTGGACGGCTTTCCTCCTTTGGCCTTACACGCACCTTTCAATCCTTTTCTTTCATCTTGAAAGGACAAAGACCAGCTTGTCTGAGCCTCTTAGTCAGTCAGGCTGACTTTGGGCTTTGTGGGACTGTCCTGACTTTCTCAAGTCTAGCTTTCTGGAACATCACTCCAAATTAGATGGCGGAGTAGCTTTTGACAGAGTGCTGACCTTGTTTTCTTTCTCTTTCTGTCCCTAAACTCAGGGTAATTAGGGGGAGACCTGAGCTGCAGTTTGGCAAGAGCCTTTTTGTAGGTGTTTCGGAGGGTAGCCTTTGATTTCTGTTCTGCAGCCTCACAGGAATTAATTGCCTGTCCAGAGTTTCTCTGTAGCAGGGACTGAGAGGTGGCATTAGGATTGGAGGGGGTGGGATGGGAGATTTGTCCTGAGGCAGAGCTTGCTGAGAAAGCACACTGTTTTCCCTTAAACTGCAAACATGTCGATCTAGTAGTATACAAAGTGTTCTAAAGGCAAGGTGGTTCTCACACTGTATGTAAGAGTGAGACAATTTCACTTGTTCCTGGAGAACCATTCTTTGGTACTGTTCCTGGAGACAGGGGGCCTGCAGACAAGGGTCTCAGGAGGCTGCCTTCCTGTGCTGCCCTTCCCCCGCTGAGTCCCTCTGCTGTCCTGCAGGCCTGCCTGCTTGGGGACCCGGCCTGCATTCTGAAGGCTTTTGCAGATCTGGTGCTTTTATTCTTCCTTCTGTCTGCAGCCAAACTGGTTTTTGTTCCTATAAGTCCTTCTCCTTGGAATTCGAGCTTTTTGCCAGGGTGAGCAGGATCTAAACTACAGGGGAGTTTACGACAAAACCAGGTGCTGGGCATGCGGACTTCACACTGCACCTCATGACAAAGATCAGCTTGTACCTTAAAGCCTCACGTAAGGCCAGTTGAGCTTCTGGACTGCGGCTTCCCCTTAAGTTCAATGGCAAGATTTATAAACTGGTTTGGATTAACAAGCCCCTGAGACTCCTCCACGTAGACTTAATTTTGGAATTCAAAACAGGCTACCCCCTATTAAACAGTCCCCAGGCCATGGGGATCCTGCAGAGCGAACCTAGCCATTAGCCCTTATCACCCTTTCTATGGGAAAACCCAGCAGCCCTCTTTGGAATCCTCTAATGAAGCCGGCTGGCAGGAGACATGCGACTCGGGTTTATCTCTGGGCCAGGTTATGAAGGGATGAAATTTGTTTAATCTTTGAAGTGAAATTTTTTAAAAAGGAGAAAGTTGGAAACCTATCCTTATTGGAGGCAGTGTATGAAAGTGCCTTTTGTTAATGCACCCGGAGAGTGGGAGAGGCTGTGCAGTTTGATTTTTTCTTTTTAACCTTATACCATCTGGCTACCCTTTTTGTTGACAAGTGTTTGGCATTAAGATCTCTCCTCTTGCCCCTTCAGAACAGGCCCTACCACTGTCGAGTATTAGAAAAAGATTCTGTTACAGTTTAAAAATGTCCTTCAGGGAGTGCTCCGCGGAGCATGACTGCAGGCATCTGCAGCTGTAACCTGGCTTGTGTTATAATTTGGAAGGGGCTGCTCCACATTCCAGCACTGAGCTCGGCCCGCACTGGTAAGCAGCCAAAGGTTAATATAGATGTCACACAGGCTTCCCTCTTCTTTCTTCTTTCGTTCTTTCTTTTTCTGCTCAGCGCCTCCGCTATAGGAGTATACCAACAGCTGTGTTTTTAGTAACCCTTTCAAGATCACTTCTTTTAAACCTCATTTTCCTGCTTCTATAAATCAAAGGTCCCCCCTCCCCTTTTCCCAAGGATATATGTGACCCAGATTTGAACTTTGGGGATCATCTATACAGTATATTTCTCTTCTGGAATCAAGGCAGGGTAAGGCTGAGCCCTAGATGCCAGCTTGAGTGGCTATTTTTGGCTTTTATTTCAGGGTTGTCATTTGGTTGTGATGTGGTCCCCGCCGAGGGGTAAGGGAAGTAGCTCAGATAAAACTTGCTCTGAGGGCAACAAAAGGTGGTGACTTTTTTATTTTTTGAGTGCTTGGAGAGAAGAAAGTGCTTTGAGACGTAGTTTGCACGGGCTGAGATTTGGGCCTTACCTCGTCGGCTGTTGAGCCTTTGCCCAGATAAACACAGCTGGTGGACGATCTCTGACCACCAGCATACCTGCGATGTGAGCGCATTTCACATGTCCGCTGCGCGGAGACCAGTGATGACTTCATTCCAGGGAGAGCCCCATCTCGGTTGATTGATCACCCGTATCACTTTAATATCTTGCCCTCCCCTGTGCGGTAAGGTCATATTTGGCCCAGTGCAAGAGTCAGAGTGTCCCAGTGCTGCCCTGCTCCGCCCTTCCGCAGCCTGCCCATGCGTGGAGCAATGAGTGGAGGGCTCTTTACACTGAACTGTTGGCCACGGGCATTTTTTTTTTCTTTCCTTCCCTGTTCAGACTTAGCTGGGGCTGTTGACACATTGGCATTTTGGCGTGGCACTGCAAAGCTTTGCCTTAATGTTCTCTGGCAGTGTCGCCGGGGTTAGGGCATAGGCAAGGATGTGTGGGACCTGTCATGTTATTGTCAGGAAGAATGTGAGGCTTAGCCTCCCAGTGTGGTGGGGGGAGAGCGCCACAGCTGTGTACACTTATTATAAAAGATTTAAGTCCCACTGGTAAAATCAATATATTGAGTTGCACAACCCTCTGCTTTTAATTAGTTTAAATCAAATGCGCCAGTCCCATTTTGCCTCCTCTGGCCTCTATGGGGTGAGGAAATACCAATATTTACATAGAAACTGTTAATTTGTGGTGAAAATGATAACACATTTAGCTTTACATGCGCCAATGGTTCCAGTGTGATGGATCCCAGATCAGCAGGGAGTTGAGGGCTGATGTCAGCGGCATGAGGGAGCAGGGAGGGGACATCGGTGACGTCTAGAACGTGGACCCCAGATGCCAAGACGCAGGTGTGTTTGTGCAGGAAGCACTGTCTTCAGCCTTGCGAGAAACTGGCTGGTTCTTTCTACTGCAGGTTGGAAACGCGAAGATTCACCCACACATCTAAAGTCTTTTCCGCAAGCATTTTTGCAGGACTCTTGAGGTAGGCTCTGCCTCTGTCTAGCCAGCCTGTGCGAGGTCCTTTGTGTTGTGCAGCACGCGGCACAGTGCTTTATTTAATCCAGAGCTTTCCTTCTCCATCCTGCAACCGTTTATGGAGGCAGGAGGGCTCACTCGCTGCAAATGATCCCGTGTACAGCCCCGGCTATTATGTGAGCTGGTCAGGATTAGCTATGTGTTCAGCAGGGGTAGAATTCTGGGTTTTGCAGCAAATGGCATTTGACAAATACTATTTGACAAAAATGTGAGTTGGTATTTCTTAATATGGAACAGATATTTCATAGTTAACCTTCTCTGGTGAAAAAAACCCGCTCCAACCCAACGTGAAACAGCGATGCCAATGAATACCAGGGCCGCGCGGTGTCCTTTTCCCCTCCGGAGTAGTGGAGTGTTTATGATTTGAGGGGGCAGTAGGAGCACACGGAGCCTGACACTTCCTGACGGGAGGGAGGCTTGGCGCGGTGTGTGCTGTGCCACCCCGCGAACATTCGCGTGGGGAGGCGTCGCAGGGAGCAGCGCAAAGCCTCCGCTGATCCTCATGGAGAGGGTTGAATTAATGACAACTCAGAGAGCACTAGTTCTAGTGTAATGGCCTTATTGTTTTGGAGCCGGGGCGCTTATAATCGGGTTCCTGTACAAACATGTTTAACGTGTGTTAATGCATTTCCAAACCAGAGCTTCTCAGCACAAGCCTGCTTTTCATTAATTGATGTCGGTAGCATGGTACAGTATTTCAAAGGGCTGGCCAAGTATAAACTGTGTTTCCAATTTCCTTCCTTTCCTGTGTTTGGAATGCCAATGTTAATTTGTTCCCATGCAGGAGCAGGGGCTGCCAACCGCGGCTTTCTATAAAGGGCTTCAGAGTGAAGGCTTCCAGCCCTCGGTCCTCACTGAGGCTTGGGGCCGCCTAGCCAAGTTTCCTAACACTTTACAGCTAATTCTGGGTGATATATGGAGTGGGGGGGGGGCTTCACTGCCGTGTGATGGAAGGTCTTGGTGACAGCAGTGGGTGTGGCTTGGCTAGGAAGAGTGGACCAGAGCCCACAGCGACTCTCTTAGACACTGCTCAGAGCCATGTATCTGCTCCCGCCAGAGTTGCTTATTAGCTGTGTGACCTTGGGCAAGTTTCTTTACATTTCTGAGTTTGTCTCTTCATTTCATGGAGGCTGGGTAATAATTCTCTCCTCAACAGTCTCAAGAAGGCAAAATCATTTCACCCATGTACAGAGTCTGGCCCATATCGGGGTCTAATAAGTGGTAGCTCTTGTGTTTGTTGGACTGGCTAGATCAATATTCACTCTGGTTTATCGGTGTCACTTTCAGTTTTTAAGTAATTAACCTTAAAGTACTGAGATGAAGCCACTGTTTATTATTTTAAAGATGTTGGGAGAGTGCTGTAAACGCATGGTTTCCCTTCACTTTCAGAGAGACATGAGATGTTAATGGATATAGCAAACTCATTTGAAAATTAATAGAGGGTGATTCTGAATCTTTTTCTCGAGTTTAGCATCTATGGTTATTTTAAAATTTGACTGCTAGAGGGCGGGTGCTGCTGAATGACAAAGCGCTTGTTTAGCACATCCAAAGCCCTGGGTCCCGTCCCCAGCACTGGGGGAAAAAAAAATCACTGCTTGAGAAATTGATGCTGAGTCAGGGGCTATACAGAACTCTCTGTACTACAATCTTTTCAGCTCTAAATAAGAAAATATTCAAAAATGAAAAAAAAAATGTAATTTTCAAGCATCTTATTACCGAAGTATTTCTCCCCACCCCTTTCTGGAAGCTGGTCAGAGTACAAATCGTCATTCCCGGAATGACAAGCCCGAAGCACTCCGTAACAGACCACGGGCGGGACATCTCACTTCGTACTGGAGCAGGTGCAGGGCAGCCCGTCCGCTCCAGCAGCTGGGTGGAGGCGACACCAGCACAACCCTGTGTGGAGTCGTTGAATTTGGGAGCCTCTAGAACCAGGGCATGAAAGGGACATTGCCAGGGCTCTTGGGTGGGTGTCTTCTTACCTGGGCTTCTCCTAAATTCCCCCAGCTCTTTCTGTACTGCTTTAAAAAAATGCAACTTATCAAGAACTAAGTTTCTCTGCGCCCCTGAGGTCACATGGTCCATCATGCCTGTATCTCCCGGGAGTAGCTTTCAAGTTTCAATCTTACCTAGTCTGGCTTAATTAAATTTGGCTGTGAATGGGAACTTGCGCTGTTTCCAACATTGAGGACTTGCATGTTCTGAAGCACTGGGCGTAGGCCTGTCCCGTCTTGTAATTTCAGCCTCTCTTACTTTCATGTAGCTGGGGAAGAAAAATTCTAAGCACTTAGCATGCCACTCAGCATCCAAGCGCCGCAGTTGCTTCTCAGCCAGAGGCAGCCAGGGCTGTTTGCGATTTTGGAGGCTGGCATTTTGGCCTTCGATAAAGGGCTGTTCTCCGACTCTTCTCCAGGTGTCCTTCCTTCCTGGCCAGCCCGGGCACCGTCTTGCAGGTGCTCAGGGCATAGTAGATGCCCAGCTGTTGGCTCTTTGTGTGCATGAACTGGGTGAGGACCATCTGGCCATGTCCTTCAGTAAATTACACTTGCATAGAAGTCAATTGTGTAACCACTTCTGTCACAGGTGAAAATAGAAGTTTAAGGAACAGCCCCCAAATTGAAGAAACTATACAACATTTTCATGTTCAATGATGAATATACACTTTACCTCATCTTTATGGGTGTGATTTTAATTTTAATGGAAGCCGTTTTGATGAACAGACTATATAAATGTCACTAACTGCGCTCTCGCTGAATCGCGCCATGTGACCGAATGCCCTTTGCTGTTCTGCCAAATTGGGCCAGCATTTTGGTATCGTGGATCTAAATGCTTGGCTCCAAATTTGGATGATTTGGGCCTTTTGTTGAGTCAGCATAGATGGAAGTAACTGTGGTGATGAAGAACACTGTGATCTCAGGACCTTAAGATCACAGAGGTTTTCTGTTGGCTTAAGACTGTGGCTCCTCTCTGAGTTGATGGGAACTGAGTGCACAGGTGGGGTGCTAGGGGGCTTGGGTCCTCAGAATGGCTTTCCTTCGTCCATACGGTGCAAAAAAGAAAGACAGTGGAATTTGTGCCTTCACTTTTTAAATTTCTACCCAGAAGTGACTATGATCCCTCTGCTTGGAAAGGTGGGACACCATGAAAGATGTGGAGGGCACTGCCTGCCATGCTGGCTGCCTAAGGCTGTCACCTTTCCTCACTTATCAGTGATGCAAAGATTGTTGAAACTTAGTAAGCTCCCATGAGGACAATCATTTTTGAAATTCACAATTGTAATGTTAGGTTTATATTTTTCCCACACCCCTTGGTTTTCCCTGAGGAATTGCACCCCTTCTGTTAGAGACCGGTGTTTCTAGAAGCTTCCATCCCATCGAGCTTTGGCTTCAGTGTACCAGCCATGAAGAGAATCAAGAGCTTCCCCCTGGCGTGGCGAACAAGGCCGCTGCTCTTGTTTCTTTGGAAGATGCAGGCTGCTGCCCTGTCGCCGAGTCTTTCCTCAGAGCGGGAACTGTTTTCCTCCAGGACCCCAGCGCCACTTCGTCTTCCACACAGGATGGCCAAATCTCAAACTGAGTTCAGAGACTGGGCCACTGACTTACCCGCGTGGTGCTGTGGAGGGCTGAGATCTCTCTGTAGCAGCAGTGAACTCAGAGTGCCACCTTCCTTGGCCCCATCTCTGTCTTTATGGCTTGGAAAGAATTTTCAGGGCACAGGGCCGTGTGCCATGCGCGAGGCCCTGCACGCACCCTGCACCCCTCCATGAGGAGGTTCGAGGCAGCTACAGATGGGTGCTTTGATAGCGGTGCTTCAGGATGCTGGCTATGGATGAGTACAGGATAAGGCTCTACTGTGTGTCTTAGAAAGCCTAGTGCGTGTGCTTTACTTACAGTAGTGTGGGGTTTACCCCGATGTAAGTGTGTGTGAGCAGGGCTGGTCAGGCCGGACTGGGAGGTCAGGCCAGACTAGGAGGTCAGGGAGAGCTTGTGAGAGAGGGGGCTTGTGTGTACGTGGCAGTAGGGGTGTTTGGGATGTAACTGTCTGTCAGGGTGCCCCGCACCACTCTGGTGTGTGTGTGTCACACTGTAGGAGGTCGTGGAAACGTTCAAGGACCCCGCTCCCTGCCTTCAGGGTGACAGTAGCCTTGGTAGTTGGGGGTGGGGAGAAGTTCTAAGCAAAGCCTGCTGGTTCCTGTCAAGTTGGCTTTTTTCTTATATAATAAGAAACTTCAAAGAAGTGCACTGTGGTATTCTGAGATAGATCAGGGACATTGAAGAAAACTGGTGCAGTCCGAGAACAGCCTGGAGTGTCCTTAGCGTGACACAGTGGGATGTGCATTTCTCGGTTTTGGTGAATGTCTCGAGTTTATGGAAGATGTTCACATAGGGAGGACTGGGTCATGGGTCTAGGCAGGATCTCTGTGTACTGGCTTTTCCAATTCCTTGTAAACCTAAAGTTATGGCAAAATAGAGTTTTTTAAACAACAACAGGGCTGGATGTGGTGGTGCATGCCTGTAATCGCAGCTACTCAGGAGGCTGAGACAGGAGGATCATACATTTGAGGCCAGCCCTGGAAGCTTAGAGAGACTGTCTCAAAATAAAAAGGATTGGAAATGTAGCTTAGGGGTACAGCGCCCCAAGGTCTGATCTTTAGTAATGGGAGAAGAAAAGAACCAGGTTAACTCTTGTGATGGGTGCACAGGTAATTATGATATTTTTCCTTTTGCATTCTTCTTTGTGATTATTTCTCCCCACCCTCAAGTCCCAGTAAAGTAGAAATCCCTCCTTCTGGAGACGACAGGCACAGTCTGAGCCCAGGCCTGTGGCTCTGCCCTGTCTAGAGCTGGGGACCAGGAGCCCCGTACCGGAGTGTGCTCGGGTACCACACCCCGCAGGCCAATAACTAATCTTCAAACCCATTAACATGATGGGGACTGAGGGAGTGAATGAAAACCCAACCTGAGACCTTTAAAACACTCTGCCTGTGCGTGAGATACCCGGTATAAAGCAACCATTTGTTTATGGACAAGAAAGAGGGCTGGGGCGCCTTTCAGTATTCTGCTCTGTCCTGAGCTTTGTAAAATGCCCCCCTCCCCAAGTTCCATTTTCTGGCTGACTTGACCTTAGGTTTGTGGAGAGAGAGACGCCCTTAAAAATGGCAGCGGGGCAATGGAACCTTCCAGGCTAGTAAATGTTTATAGGATGGAGGCGCTGGTTGGTCATTTCCTTTCGGGGGAAACAATAAATGAAGGTACTTGCCTGATGCCTGCTGAGATCCTGGGCTCCTAATTGTCTTTAATGTGCGGTGGGGCAGGGCCCAGGGGGTGGTGGGGAAAGGGGGAACAGAAATCTTGGGGCCCCTAGGGGCTGAAACAGTCCAGTAGCTTTGAAGTGACCTTTGTAGATAGGTGTAAGGACAGTTTCCCAGCCTGGGCACTCTTGGGGACTGGCTTGCTGTTCACTGAGGTGTCCCTTGGAAGCCCCAGCCTGTACCCCACTAATGGTAGCACCAGCCCCAAGTTATGACACCCAAGTAGGTCTCTAAGAAAGACATTGCTGGATGTCCCCAGAGGAGGACATGGCCCCACGCTGAGAACCACTGATACAGGGTAACTTTTCTCCAGCTTAGGAATTTGTTTGGAAGCCTCGGCCTCCAACCCACTGGCCCATGGTGGGAAAAACAGCATTTCTAGAGGGACGGATTCTTTTCCAGCTGAGAGGAGCACAGATTGCAATCAGCGCTGACCTTTCAGGGAGCACAGGGGACCCCAGAAACACACACTCCCGTCTTTTTTCCCCTCTTCCCACCGCACATGAGGTGAAGTGATCGGCCAGGCAGTAATGTGGCAGGGCAGGAGGGCTTTGTGAGGAGGCGGTGGTCTTCCTGGCTCAAATAGCTGCAGTCTCCCTTGCTTAGACCTCAGCCCACTGCAGCCTCTTTGCCCAGGGATGTTTAGACAGTTTTTAAACGGGTCATAAATGATGAAAAGAAGGGAATTTCATGACAAGGGAGGCGGACACAAAGTCAGATGGCCAGGTCTCCAGATACAGTTTTATTGACAACTCCTCTGCTGGTGTGCTTTTGAAGGCGGTGCTACCCCTCGGTGACGAGACAGTGGTGTTCTCAGACCTGGTTCTGTGGCCAGACCCTCCAGTATTCACTGGGCTTTGTGGGCATCTGTGACCCCAACTTTTGGCTGTGTCTGTTCCCTGCTTGTGACCCTAATGGTCCTGCGGGCCAGGAGGACACCGCTGCTCACACCCTCCTAGGTGGATGTTTTTCCCTTTTGGGTGCTGGCTGTTGAACCCAGGGCCTTTGCACTGAACCAGAACTCTTTTATTTTGAAACAAGGTCTCAGTAAGTGTACCACACTGGACTCTAACTCTTGACCTTCCATCCTTAGCTTCCTGGTTTCCTCAGTGGATTAGGCAGATGTCTCCTCTACAGACATGACTCAAGTCCCCTACAGGACTGTGTTGTGTACCTGGTTTCCTCTAACATCCCTGTGTTGTTCCTTATAAATTCCTCAGGAAGCTAAGACCTCGGCTGTGCGCTGAGACCCTGTGAACTGAAATCGCATCTCCGCCGCTCATTTAGCCTCATGAGTGGCTACGTTTCCTCCTCAGGGCTGGTGTTGGTGCCTGTCCCAGGTGCTGTGCAGAGCAGCAGTGACGTCAGTAGTGCTGTCACTGACTCTTGGACCCCTGCTGCCTAGGAGCCTGGCGCAGCGCCCTGGTGCCTCCGGCGGTCCTGTGCAGGCTGGCTTGCTGAGGCAGGTGGTGTGTGCACCTGGTCATCAGGGGAAGTGGGTCAGGGGTGTGACCACACCTCCCTGGCTGTGCCGGAAGCCGGTGTTATCAGGACAAATCCTGTTGTACTGGAAAGTCGCCTCTTGCTGACTAAGGTCTGGATATCAGCACAGGGTCTTAAGGAGATACCACACCATCAGGACCTGCTCCAGGCGTGACCTGGCCATTGTAGGACACAGACGGCAGCCTGTGCCTCGAAAACACCATCGAAAACTTAACAGTGAAATTGCACCATCTTCCCTTTCGCTTCTCAGAAGTCGGTGTTTGTGTGGCCCGCGTCCTTGCTGTGCCGTCATCTCCAGTGAGGGCTTGGCACAGCTGCTGTTCACGCGGGGTGCTGCTCCCCATTTAGTTTACGTGGGAGGGAAGGGGATGGGGGAGGCCAGGTCGCTTGCCTGGCTTTGGAGACAGCAAGCGGCTGTGCGTCTGGGGCCAGGGGTCAGTGACGTCTCTTTCCTGGCTTTGGGCTGACTTTGCCCTTGCAGCTGCTGCCAGCACCCCGAACGTGGCAGTGGCTGGTGCTGTTTCGCCCACTGGAGATGCCTGTGAGCTTCTCTCCGGACCCTCAGTTCTGAGACACACCCTGGAGAGGACAGAGGCCGGCAGAGGGAGTTTGCCCTGGACGTGCCATGGGGGCTGCCACTCTTGTCCTGCTTGTCAGAAGGTCCAGCTGCCCCACTCTGGCAGGTGGCTTCTTCTCCCATTGCACACGAGGTGAAGTGATTGGCCCAGGTTAAGTCTGTGTTGTAGCAAAATACAGAAGCACCCTCTGGGGCAGGAGGTGCTAGGAGGTCTAGACATCGCTGTGCCTCCTGCTGCTTCTGCAGAGAGGGCTGATAATTCATTTAGGAACTTGCTTGGCCAAAGGTCACAGACCACCTACCTAGAGTGGCTTCAGCACAAAAGCCTTCACGGTGTCCCGTAACAGCATGTCTTCAGATCAGTGATACCCGTACCAGGTACCTGTGAGCTTTTTATCCCTTTCTACCATTCGCAAATTCTGCATGCCTATGACTCATGGTTATAAGATGGCTGCTGCAGCTCCAGACATTGCATCCATATACAAGCTTGTATTCAAGGCAGGAGAAGGAGGGGCCCAAGGAGGTCTTCTTACTTGTCTGTTGCTTGGTTTGTCTCAAGCTGCCTAGAAGACTTCTCTTTAAGTCTCATGGGCCAAATTAGGTCATAAGGGGCTAGGGATATAGCTCAATGGCATAAGTGCCTGCCTGACAAGCACAAAGTCCTGAGTTCAATTGCTGGTACCCAAATTAGGTCATGAGGGAGAGTCTTGCTGCAGGGGAGGATGGCCAGGAAGCAGCTGGCCTCTAGCCAACACAGTGGGAAAGGGTGAGGGGGAAGCAGATTGGAGGTGGTTGTTGGGTAGCCGCATTCGAATGATTTCATTTCCACCCCTCTTTGTTGTTTCTATGCATACAGTTGGATTTAGGACCGTGTGTACACTTGTGATTTGTCTCCTTTACATGGACAGACAAATATGAGGTGTGATCTAAACACATAGTGCATGTTTAAATTTTAAAAATTATAGTAAGAGACACATTGCTGAGGATTCTCTTCATGGTATTTGCTTTTGTTTTTAAGTTTTTGTTTGTTGTTTTTTGTTTTTTTGGTCTTTTTGAGGCAGGGCTTCTCTGTGCAGTCCAGGCTGGCTTTGAACTCACTTTGTAGCCCAGGCTGGCCTCGAACTCGCAACAATCCTCCTGCCTCAGCCTCCCGAGTGCTGGGGTTACAGGTGTGCGCCACCACGCCCGGCATTGCTCTCATTTTTTGTATACACTTCTTCCATTATTCTCCACACTTTCTGAAGCAGCTCTGGAGTCCTTGTTCGTGAGGGTTTACACGGTGTGGCCGGGAATCTCATGGACACTGCCCTGTGAGCCCCCAGCAGAAAGGTGGGCATTGACAGGGCCGCATCCTTGGCCACCTTTTCACGGCCACCTTCTCCCCCTCGCAGTCACAGTGCCCGGAACACGTGAACATTTTGAGTTGACCTGGGGTGAGGGAGCTGCCACAGAGCGAGATCTGAACTAGGACCCCAGGACCACTTTGGGAAGTAGGGAGAATGACAGGACCCGGGTGTTTAAAACGAGGGGAGGATTCTGAGGGAGATTTGTGGCCAGGTATCTTTTACTGTGACAAATATCCTTTAAAATTTTAAACATTCACCGAGCTTTGTTGAAGCTCCCACTGGTTTCCACGGCCCCAGACCGTGGTGACGCCGTGGCCCTGTGCAGGAGGCGGCTTCCTGTCAGTTAGCCGGCGATGCGCCATCACCCAAACTCGAGGGGAGGTTTGCATTTCTTTGCCACCTCAGCTGGAAAGTAGATTCAACCTGAGCTTGCACTCTGGAGACAGTGAGGGACCCCAGCCCAGCAACAGCTCTTTGATGAAAACAAACTTTATTGGGAGCCCTTTCATTCTCCTGAGACTGGGAGGAGCTTCTGAGGTTCTCGAGGCTGGGCTGGGCTTGGTGTGAGTCCCATTTGTGGGGCAGGTAGCTGCCGTCTCCTCCAGAGGGAAGACACCCACATCGTGACATCAGCGGGTCTGATGGAGTCCACACCTGTCCGCTGCGGCTCGAGGCCAGCTTGGTCTTCGGTGCTTCTGCTCGGTCCTGGGGCCGACGGATGGGACGGAGTTTGTGCGTTTCCCCGGGCACACGGTCAGATGAGATCACCTGGGCCAGGCCTGATGGAGCACGCTTATCATTTCAGCACTGGGAGGCTGAGGCAGGAATATCTCAAGTTTGAGCTCAGCCTGGGCAACTTAGCTCTGTCTCAAAATAAAAAACAGGAAGGGCTGAGGACACAGCTCAGTGCGAAGGCCCTGGGTTCGCTCTCCAGTACCCCATGGGGGTGGGCTGGATCTGGGAGGTGGAGGAGATGTTTTTAGGAGCTGTTTCTGGCAGTGGGAGAAAAGCATATTGATCAGGAGTCTCTGGAGCTGACAGCAGGAAGCTTGTCCAGGTGGATTCAGTGGTGGCGGAGGAATTGGGTCACCCAGGCCTTCAGAGGGGCCAAGCCAGACAGGAAGAAAAAGGTCCCAGGGGCTGGTCTGTCACTGAGTGGCGCCTCCTACCTGCCACACCCATCCCCCCCCCCCCCCCCCCCCCCCCCCCCCCCCCCCCCCCCCCCCCCCCCCCCCCCCCCCCCCCCCCCCCCCCCCCGCAGGAGGTGATGGCAGCTTCTGCCTTCCCAGCTTCCCCCACGGGTGGAAACCAGCAGACAAGAGCAAACCCAATGGCGGCAGAATGTGCTAGCAGGAGGTAGCACTGAAAAATATTTCGCTTCCTTGTGAGTGACAGCTGGGTAAACAGAGCTCTGTGCCCTCTCCCCGCTGTTCTTGCCTTAAGTATAGTTCGAAGAAGATGTGATGCTTGGAGCCATGACAGCCATTTTGTGACCACAGGGCAAAAGAACAAAAAACTATGAATAAAGAGTTGAGTAGATGTCATGGCAAAAATGACACAAGAGGCAATGACAAGAGTTCTTGAGGACACGATTGAGCTGCTATATTCAACCAAACTTCGGGGGCGAGCCTCCTGGGCAGCCCAAGTCATGTGTCTGCATGAATCAGTCAGTCCAGAAGGTAGATGATGCTGTGTAAACAGCAGTGGCTGGTCCCCTGTGGCTGGGCGGGGGTGCAGGGGTGTGTCTCCTGTCTGTTTATAGCTCTGTTAGTCATTATAATAATAATCTGAGTCGCTAACATCTGCTAGGATCCCTTCTGTGCCAGGCACCCTCCATCCTTTCTGCTGATTGTCGCTGAGCTTGCGTAGCCCTGGGTTCACTTGGGGCTGTGACCTGCATCCTGGGCTCACACCCAGGAGCGCACAGGAGAGGTGGGGGGCCATCCTGGGGTGCTCGGGCCTCGATCCCAACCTGCACCCGGCTCCCAGCTCAATCAGGGCAGAAGGGGCACCCGTGGGCACCCTTGGGTGATGTAGGGGGGCTCCTTTTGCGGGCTGGGCTCTGGGTCTGACACTGCGTCTGGTGATTTCTTGAAGCCAGTGTCTTCATGCAGCCTCCCACCATGGGGGGACGGGGACTCTGTTGGCAGGGATGTACAGGGAGCCCTGACCTTGTCACACGGAGGGGGTCGCTGCGGAGCTCAGGGCAAGAGCACGGGGGGCACAGAGGACACAGCCTGCTCTGGCCCTCACCTGCGTCTGCTGGCCAGGTGTCCTCGGCCCTCTGTGGGGTCCTGAGTGGAGGAGGGAGTGCTGGGGCGGGCGCCCAGGTAGAGCTGGGTGGGGATCCTTGCGACTTGACTGGCTGCACCCAAAGGGTGCTGAGGAAAGCGGCGCCCCCCCCTGCCTCTGCTCCTCAGGCCGGAAGAGGTCTGAAGCACAGCAGTACAGTTCTAAGGTGGTTCTGGTGCTTCTGACGGGGAATTGTGTTTAGCTTGTTAGAATGAGCAAGGCCCTTGGGGAACCTCAAGTGTGCAATGGCCACTGCTCCCCCAGCTACCAGGGCAGCCTCGCATGTCCCTGCACCACCTCATTTCCAGAAATGCAGGTGACGGTTTGGCAATCAGTGCTTTGGTCCGGGGACAGAGCATGGCTTTAAGGAGGACTCTTGTTTTGAAGGGGAGGTGGGATGGGGGGAGGCCACAGAGCCATCTCCTCTTCCCTGCACCTGCCCTCTCAGCCTAATGAGTTTAGGTTGATGGAACCCAGACCTCAGGAAGGATTATAAATTCTCATTTGATTTGATTTTCTTCTAAAATGCCTTAAACCAGCTGTGCTTGCCTAGCTGGCCCAGGGCTCTGGCTGCTCAGGGGAGGGTCTGGTGGCCCCCCTGCCTGGGGAGGGGAGGGGTGTCCGCCCTGCACCCCGCACCCTGTACCCCACCTGATCACTCTGTGTACCCAGTTGTCTCCTGAATGCTTAGGACAGCTGGGGGCCTCTGAAGGGCCCTGTTTCACAGGTAGAAGTTGAGCCTCTGAGAGATGAGTTGACTGGGCCTGAGTCCCTGCTGAGGGCTGTCAGAGCCTGTGTCGGTCCAGACACCAGGCCCCAGGCCCCAGGCCGCAGGTCAGCCTGCTGCTGGCAAAGCCGAGTGAGCTCAGCAGGAGGACGGGGACACCTCAGGGCTGGCAGGCAGGGGCTCAAGGCCGGTGAGCGGAGAATGATGCCCACACCTCCGTGACGTTTGAATGTGCCGTGAGCTCCTCACACCTTCACTGTTCCGGGGGTTCTCAGAAGGGGTGCCCAGCCCTGGAGCAGATGTGGGTGCTGTGCCCCAGACCTCTGGATTAGCAGGGCCCCCGTAGTCCCTGCATCCTCTGGCTCCCCTGGTGGCCCGGGACACACCGGCGTTCAGAGTCCTGGCCTGGCTCAGTCGCCCGACACCTAGCACGGCCAACCTTGAGATTCGCACTAAACATTCGACAGATGCGGAGTGAGGGCCCCGTCCGTCCCCGGGAGTGGCAGAGACGCGATTGGTCTGGCCTTGTGGTGGGGATGTTGGTGTCCCCATCCTTTGCTCCTCCTGTCACTCTGGAGGTGACATCTGGAAGAGGCGTTGGGATGGGTGCAGAAGGAGGGTGCTTGCCCAGCAGCGTAGGGCAGAATGATAAGCAGCCCACCCTAGGTCAGGTGGGGTACAGGGTGCGGGGTGCAGGTGGACCCTTCCCCTCCCCAGAGCTCAGTCTCCAGCATCTTGGGTATCTAGGAGAAAGTAGGGTCCGCCCGGCATGGACAGAGCGAGCCACAGGTTAACCTCTGGGCTGGGGATGGTGGTCTAGGCCGTGTCTGCACCTGAGACGGCTTGGCATGGGGAAGGGGAACCAGGTGGGCAGAGCCCCTGCGTTGCTGACCTGGGACCTCTGATGAGGGTCCTGAATGCTGTCATTCACTGTATGCTGGGAAGTCACTGGCCACCCTGGTCTGTCTAGGACCTCAGTCACAGGTCTGGAATGAAATTCTTGCTGCTGCCTTAGGATTTCGCACATTGGGAGCTTTTTTATTGTTTTTGCAGTCTTGCAAATTGAGCCCAGGGCCTCTGCACTGCACTACACCCCCAGCCCTTTTTTTTAAGTTTTTTCTTTTGAGACAGAGTCTTGCTAACTTGCTGAGTTGCCCAGGCTGGGCTCAAAGCTGCCATCCTCCTGCTTCAGCTTCCCAAACTGCTGGGGTCACAGATGTGTGCCACCACGGCCGGTGGGAACGTGCCTTTAAAGGAGACCATCCGGTGTAGCTGAGCATGCGAAGGCCACTGGGCCGTGTGGCTGTTTAGATTTACGTGAATTCCTGTGAAGCCAAAAGAAGGATTCAGTTTCCCTAGCCACACAGCCGTGACTCAGTGCTCTGTGGCCACCTGGGTTCAGGCTGGCATGGGACATTGCTGGGCTCACGTGTCCAGAGGCACCAGGCTGAGTCACGCACAGGTCAGAATTGCAGGACTTCTCCACCCTCTGGAGGAGAAGGGACTTCAGAGGACTGTGGCTCCTCTGTCCCTTTCTGTGTGAGACACGGGCCGGCAGGCTGGGGTCACTCGCTGCAGCTCGTGGTCCTCGGGGTCCACGCACAGGTTCCTCCATCTCTTGAGTCTGGGGGCTCAGCTTTCTTGCTCTGAGACAGGGCCTTGCTCTGTGGCCCAGGCTGGTCCTTCATGCCTGAGCTCAGGAGATCCTGGCCTGCCACAGCCTCCAAGTAGCCAGGACCCCAGGCCAGCAGGCCTAGCAGGGTCATTCTTTGTGGTGGAGCTGTCCTGGGCATTGCCGTAAGTTGAGCAGAATCTCTGGCTTCGACCCAGTAGATGGGAACCGGGAGCATCCGGCGTCAGCTGTGAGGACCACGGCTGTCTCCAGATACCGCTCTGGGGGCGAGTGTGTGTGGCGGGGGGCTGCGGACCCTTCTTTTAGCTGAATCCCTCGCCGCTCTGGGGGCGAGTGTGTGTGGCGGGGGGCTGCGGACCCTTCTTTTAGCTGAATCCCTCGCTGCATTCTGTCGTTCCCCTTATTCTCCCTCAGCTGAGCTGAGCTTGGGACCCAGAGGCCCCGGGCCCGGTTCTTGAGCTGAGGAGGTGGATGCCGGCGGCCCAGTTTGCAGTGGAAGGACGGACGGATGGACAAACACTCACAGCGATTTGTCCTTCCAGCTCTGCGTGTCTGGGTTTTTGCAGGCAAACAACCAGCCACATTCTGGAGATACTCAGACTCAATGCGGCATCCTTTCCCGCCTGACCCCTGACCCTTTGCTCCCCTCTGCCCACAGTGATAGCGTTGTTCCAGCTGCGCGCTGCGGACGCAGAGGACCGCTCCACCCAGCATCTGTGCAGCCCACAGGGGGACCCATGGAAGGGCAGAGGGCAGGGCTGGGTGGTGAGGAGCCCTGACCTTGGAGCTTCAGGTCAGCTGTGGCTGTGGCAAGTGACTCTTTACTGTGAACCTCAGTGTCCACATCCGTAAAATGGGCACAATTACTGTGCCTGCCTCTGAGCGCTGCTTTTGTCAGGATCCATCAGGATGATGTGTGTGAAGCACCAGGGAAGTGATGTGCTGGTCACGGATAGGGCATTTGGAACGGCAGCTGTCCTCCTCACGCCCCTAAGCTGGCTGCTCAAATCAACCAGCACAGCCTGGGAAGGAGCGAGTTGACGAGAGTGTAGGGAAACTGAAATGGCACTGTAAAGAGGGGTGGCTCCTCCAGATGTTCAAGGTGGAATGATTGTGCGATCCAGCCATTCCGCCTCTTGGTGTATACTGAAAAGGATGGAAAGAGACATCCCTACTCTCGTGTCATAGCAGTGTTATCCACAACAGCTAAAATGTAGAAGCAACCCAAAATCTGTAGGAGGGTGATTGGATAAACAGACTGTGGTCTGTCCATACAATGGAATAGTATTCAGCCTTCAAAAAGGAGGAAGTTCTGACACCTGCCCCAATATATATGAGCCACAAGGACATTATTCTAGGTGAAACAAGTCAGTCACAGGGAGACAAATACTGCTCTACTCTGTGGATGGGAGTGGCCGGGTTCACAGGGACAGGAAGTTGGGTGGTGGTAGATAGGCTGGGAGGAGCGAAGGATAGGTTTAACACATTCTTGATGAGGCCATAATCGGTATGTCTCTGAGCCTCCGGTGGTACATGCACAAATATCTATTGGGTGGTGTGGGACAGTCCCATAGGAGTCAAGCTTATAGGAACCACATCCCCACTCCACTTTGTATGTGGTATTTTGAGACAGGATCTTGCTAATTTGCTCAGTTGCCCAGTCTGGGGTAGAACTTGGAATCATTCTGCTTCCGCTTCCCAGAGTGCTGGGGTCACAGGTCAGCTGAGAATGGTGCATTTCCTGTTGTGCATCTTACCACAGTGGAGCTGAAGACAGGCTGGCTGTTACTGGCTTGGGCTGTGTGGAGGAGGATGGGCAGTGCAGGTGGGGGTCGGGCCCTGCTCGTCTTCAGCGTGGGGAAGCCGGCATGTGCTTGTCCTCTTGAGCGTGGAGGGTGTGGGGAGCCAGGGGTTCTCAGCCTTGCCTGTGACCCCTGCAGGGCAACTGTCCTCTCCCTGGAGCTGTGTAGTGTGAGTGAGGGGAGAGAGAGGAAGTGAGGCGGAGGGAGAGGAAGTGAGGGGGAGGGAGAGGAAGGGAGAGGAAGTGAGGGGAAGTGAGCGGAAGTGAAGGGAAGTGGGTGGAAGTGAGGGGGAGGGAGAGGAACTGAGAGGGAGGGAGAGGAAGTGAGGGGAAGTGAGAGGCCTCTCCAGCCATGGCCTCTCCTGGTGCTTGAAGGAATGCCGTTTCCTGGGAAGTCCTGGCTTCCGGAGCTCTGGCTCGCTGTGTGCCCCTGGCAGCTCTCTCCAGCTCCCCGAGAGCCACTGCGGACCTCGCATCCCCAGGGCTGTGGGCCGTAAATCTCTTCTCAGTGTGGCCGTGCTAAGTTGTGGGGCGTCTGTGGCGCCTGAACCTTCCAGACCAGCCGTAGCCTGGAAGGAAGGGGGAGCAGGGCAGTAGTTTCCGGTTAGGGGACGGGAAGGTCTTGGGCTGTGGGACCCCTAGTAGCCACAGCCCTCAAAACTCAGACCTAGCTGTGGGTTATGGTGTGGACTTTGGCTGCTTCTGTTGGTTGTTTGGACTGTGTCCCCCTCAGAGGGATCTGTCCCCATCAGAGGGGTCTGTCCCCATCGGAGGGATCTGATCCCACCAGAGGGGTCTGTCCCCATCCCCATCGGAGGGATCTGATCCCACCAGAGGGGTCTGTCGCCATCAGAGGGGTCTGTCGCCATCAGAGGGGTCTGTCCCCATCAGAGGAGTCTGTCCCCACCAGAGGGGTCCGTCCCCATCAGACAGGTGTGTCCTTATCTATTAGAGGGGCCTGTCCCCAGCCTCAGCAGAGGCCGCATGACCTTTGGACAGGCCTGGGTTCACAGCTAGGAGCACAGGCTTCTGACAGTACACTTGTGGTTTTCTCCTGGAAAGCATCCCTTTGCTCATAAAATCCTCCTTCCTGTCTCACAGCTCTGTGGCACTTGGGGGTTAGCAAGAGGACCACACATAGTCTGGAAGGTTAACTGGATTTTTTTTTTTTTTGGTGTGAAAACCATTAAGTTTTGGAAGGAACTGCTGGGTGACTAACTTGTTTACCACCTGCTCTCCGCTGCCTGAGTGGAGCACAGGGTGGCACCGCATGGGCTGGCGGGGCTGTGGTGCGGACAGCTGCTGTCCTGTGCTACTGGCCCTGGCCTACTTTGAAGGAGTCTCTACTGTGTGACTGTCCCCGTGAGACCTTTCTGAAGTCCTGTGACCCGATCCAGAGAATGCTGACCCATTTGCTTCGTCAGAGCGGCCACTGTTGGGTCACTGCACCCTGCCTGTCCTCTGGCCCTGCCTACCCTCCTTACGGTTCCATAGCTCTGAATCTCGCCTGCAACTCCCAAATGCCACTCCTGGGCCTTGCACTTGCATAAACATTTTT
Source organism: Dinomys branickii (assembly GCA_004027595.1). NCBI lineage: Eukaryota > Metazoa > Chordata > Mammalia > Rodentia > Dinomyidae > Dinomys > Dinomys branickii. Next base: position 45,809 of record PVLD010001302.1, on the reverse strand, counting down.
CCAGCCTAACTTTGTTGTTTATTTATTTTTCAAGATAAGAGTCTTACTATGTAGTTCTGGCAGATCTCAGACCCACTAAATTGCCCAGGCTGGCCTAAATATCTTCCTGCCTCAGCCTTCTGGCTGCTGAGATTACAGACATACACCACCAGGCTAGGCTTTTTCGTGCATAACTTTGCCCAGAATACACTCATAGTGCTCACTGTGAGCCTGCTCGTGGGGCTCTGGACCTGTCCCACATCTGTTCACTCCATCCACAAGGCGCCACACCTTCCTGTCTGTCGGTGGTTACATGCTCAGGTCCCCCTTGCCGTTTCCTGCTTATCTTCCTATGGTGCCGCCACCTCCTGGGCATTCCTAGTGCCTCTGTGCCCAGCTCGACTTCCCTCTCTTCTGAGGCTGGTGTTTGAGCAGAGGTTGCTCCCGTGCTTTCCCTGGAGGAGGAGCCCTGTCTGTTACCCTCTTTTCTTGTCCACCCCAGGGGTGAGGATGCAGCCCTTTCTCTGTCGGGGCGTGGAGCGGTGGCTGAGTGCTGGGCAGGAGGAAGAGCACTGTGACTGCGTGGCCAGCACCGCCTCCTGGGCACAGGGGTAGGGGTGCAGGTGCTGGAGAAGCTTTGGTGTAGGCTGCCCAAGGCCGTCCTGCGCTCCTGCAGTCCACTTCCCATAGGACATCGGCTACACTCAGTAGACCAGACCAAGGCAGTGGGTCAGCATCGCACCTTCCACTGAAGAGCAAATCCGTCCCCCTCTCCTCCTGCCCCTCCCCTCTCTCTCCTTTTCCTGTCTTCTCCTCTCCCCTTCTTCCCTCTTTCTTTGCATACTGGGGATCTAACCCAGGGCTATTCTGCCTCTGATCTACATCCCCAGCCCTTTTTATTCATTTTCGAGACAGGGCCTTGCTAAGTTGCCCAGGCTGGTCTTGGACTGTGATCGTCCTGCCTCAGCCTCCTAAGTGGCTAGGATTAGAGGCGTGTGCAATGTCTAACTTGTCTTGTTATTGTCAGTGGCCCTCTCACCCTGACTCCTCAGTGCACTGTTCCTGGTCTCATAGGCTGTAGTTTGTGCGTTTGCTCTGCCTGCTGTGTTCTGTCCCTCTGGTCCGGGGCTGCTCGGCCTCATGCTGCCTGAGAGTCCATTTAGCACCTTTCCCGCGAGGCACTCCCACTGGCACAGTTACTAAGATACTTTGTCCCTTGGCCCCCGTCCCTGTTTCCCCCAAATTCTTGACACAGAAGCTGTCAGATGCAGAACTGAGGCCAGGTGCATCCACGTCTCTGACCCGGCGATTCTGGCCCAAGGCGTTGACCCAGAGGAGAGAGGCATGTCCACCCTGCACATTTGAGAAGCCCGCTGCAGCACAGTCTCCTGCGGCTCCCAAAGCCCATCACAAATGGTTTCTCTCTCAGTGTGCGACGGGGCCTCACACAGCAGTGCCTGTGAACCGCAACGCGGCCCGGGTGAGGCTGTTGAGTTGGAGTCCAGAAGATAGGTTTAGGAAGCTCTGCTACACACTGGGGTACAGGATGCAAACACCGCGACCCTGCTCCTCCTGAGCTTGTCAGGCGACGTCTTGTATTTGGAAATTAAGTCAAAGAGAGCTGTGTACATGGCCAATGGTCACTTGGAGGTGAACACAGCGACCTGCCCGTGTCGCCAACCCTTACCTTCCTGGGTGTGTGTGTTTGCTTCACTCAGAGCTGCTGTCATCACAGAGGCAGCATCCCACAGTTAGCTCTGACAGGATGCGTGTGAAGGAGCTCAGCTCAACTCCGCACTGTGGGCACAGCCCTGTACCCCCGAGCGTTGGGAAGTGTGGAGAGCACTGGACCTGGAGACCAGCAGGCAGGCTTCCCCCCCATTCCCGCCTTGCCCACGCTGCCTGGGACTTCTCTCTACCAGACCAGCTTCCTCTGCCTGGGCATGGAGAGCGGCTGCCAGGGTGCTGGGTGACACCCCTAGAGTTTGAGGCCAAGGAAGCAGGCAGGAGCTCTTTCCCGCCAGCTGCCAGGAAAGAGAAAAGAGGCCCTGTGTTGGGTTGGGCTCAGGCCTTGTTCCCTCCCGAACCTAGGTGGGTGTCGTGGAACTAGATAGTGGCCTTCCAGGGACACCGGGGCTGTCCTGGGAGAGCGCCCATAGGACTCTCTGAGAAGGATGTGCCACCTGCGTGCAGCCTCTGAGAAACAAGCAGTGACCCCAGGAGGAATGAAAAGCATCTTTTACATGTGGTTTCTCATGTGTGTGAGAATTTATTACATTCACTTATCTTTGTGCATTGCTCGCTGCACACATAAATTTATAAGGAGGCTCAGACCCCTAATTTTTAGGATGTTCCACAGAGCTCTGTAAAGCATAGTCTGCGTGCTTACACCTGAGTTTCCCTTCAGCCTGCACCACCCTTTCCAAGTCTACAGAGCAAGCTGCCAGTGGACCTGTTTATTTTGAACCTGTTGTTCAGAGGACTCTTAATTTGGTGAGGGGGTTATTTGGAACTTCAGGTGGGAAGAGAAACCCAGAAAGTGAGGGAGACAAAGTGCTCCTTGTGATGCTGGTTGGGACTGAGGTCTTCCTTGAGGTTTCATGAGAGGGCCGCTCAGATTGGCAGCAGCCTGCCTGCTCCTTCCTGCCTCTGTCTCTTTGGCACCTTCTAGCGCAGAACTTCTGTTCCCAGGGCCACTTTAGGAGTGATGGTTGTCGAGTTTTGTAAAAGAAAGGACTCTGAAGTTGGCTTTGGGAACAGTCAAGGGGTCGTGGCTGTCAGGCTTGTGTCTTCCAGAATCCATCTTCTCTGAACTTACCTTTTGATCTCCAGGGTTTGGGTCCTTTTAACCTTTGGAAGTGCCGAGTGATCATACCTGGGCATGGAAAGGTGGTGAGAGAAAAGGCCAGTCCTGGGGTTCCGGTCTCTGCAGGAGGCTTTTCCTCTGACAGATAACAGCTTCAGCTCTGAGTAATTGGCTCAGTAACCTAAGGAGAAAGAGTAAAGTCATATTTTCTGTCTGTAAGTACAGTGTGTGCTGCGTTGATCTCCTGTTGAGATGCCAGTGAAATCACCCTGGTACCTGAGTTCAAACTGCAGAGTGCACACTCCACGGATGGCTTCTGTTACAAAAGCAAAGCCTTGGGAAGATGCGTTTTGAAACTGGGTTTGGCTTTTGAACTGGTCTCTCTCCTTTTTTAAAGCCACGCAGGGGTGAACTTACGATGACTGTTCTGTGGTAATTCTTGTGAACATGTTTTGAGAACATTCAATGATAGAGGTTTCAGGGAGAACAGAATGACGTGGTTTGTGTTTCTCCTGGTCTCCAAGGAACTATTGAAGGAAATTCACTCAGAGAGACGAGCCCACAGTTGCATGGGAGAAATTTAACTGGCCACTTTATCTGTTTCTTTATTTTACAAAGAAAATTTATAATCCCAATAGCTGTTTTAACAAGTAAGATACAGTATATCTTACTCTTAATTACATAGCACTGTTGCAAAAGACCTCACCTTTGTGATTATGTAAATGTCAGTGTTTTCCTCCTTCATTGCATGTGGCTTTAGTGACGGTACCTGCAGCCCTGCACTACTTGATCTATTCCAATTCTTTTCTTCTTCTGCCAGTAAACATATGATAAGCCCTGTCAGTACCTTGGTGCACGCCTTGCTTCTTCTGCACTGGTTGTCAGTGTCTTGGCTCGTGATTTTGGAGGTCCGGAGATAGTGGCAAACACAAATTGTTACCATTCGCCGAGCACTGTTGTAAGTGCCGAGTTCTGTGATTTAAGGGCTGCTACTGTTACCCTTGGAGGAAGGGGAGGCATACAGAGCTGAAGTAACTTGGCCAAAGTCACACACACTCATGACCTTAAACAAGTTGCCTGACCGCCCCAAGCCTTGATGACTTCATCTATAAAATGGGGGTCCTTCCTGCCTCCCTGGTTCCATCAGATGGTGGCGGAAAGTGCTCAATGGGGGAATGCATCACAAAGGAAGCCTGCTGTAGCATACTTGGGATTTTTTTTTTTTTTTTTCATACTTGGGATTTTTAAAGTTACTCTTGTTTGTAAATTAGTCTGGTTGACTGCTGCATTTGCCACTGGGGCTGTTCTGAGGGCAGGCCTGCTGATTGGCCACAGAAGCATTGCCAACCTCCAGGGCTTTCTCTGGCCTCCCTCCTTTGCTGTCAGGTGGGGCAGAGCGGGAAGGTGGTCAGAAGAGACTGTGGGTGCTGTCAGCAGTGAAAGAGATGAGCCTGTGCCGTGCTGTGCCGATGGTGCACAGCGCTGTATGAATACCTCCTCACGGGAGTGCAAGGGAAGGTTTCCCCGTCAGCCCATGCCTTCCCCCTGCAGAGACACTGAGACACGGCTCTGTGGAATGGAGAGAAGTGTGTGGACTGAAGGGTTAAAGCGGATACAACTTGGTGTGAAGGTTGAAATACGGGAGAGGGAGGAGGGAGCATCTAGGATGTTTCCCGGGACTCTGGCTTGAGCAGTAGAAAGGTTGAGGAGCTGCATGGAAGGGCAAAGAGGTGTGAGGCGAGAACCAGGTTTGCTGTGGGTAATTCATGTGTGGTTTGGGGAATTGATTTGGAATTGCTTTTGAGACCCAGTATGATGGGAGACGTCAAGAAGGTAACTGTATGAAGGAGCACTGAATTTAGAGGAGGCATCCCAGCAAGAGATAAAGCCATTTCCATATAGGAGGTTATTTGCATGTAGTACTATTTGCATGCTGGCTCATTTGCATACAGGGGTTGCTGTGTATAGGGCCATCTGCGTGGAGGACTATCTGTATGTAGGGTCATTTGCTTGTGGAGTTGTAAGTACAGTGATACCTTGGTTGTTGAACTCAATTCATTCCAACTTCGTATGTGAACACCAAAATGTTCAAGAGCTGAACATATTTTTCTCATAAGAAATAATGTAAAACCAAATAATTGATTCTGAGGCCCAAAATGTGTCACTTATAAATTCTTTTCTCCAGGACTTCAACGAATTTTACAATGCTTCTCTCTTTAACACTATCATGGTTCTCAGTTTTCTTTTTGGCTTTAAAGCTGATATCCCTAACTTTCTTTGGAAGCACTGGTTATATTTTATGCAAATAAAGCCCCCAGAAAGCACAATCACAAATGTTTAATGCACTCACATAAGCACTGTGTGTTTTCTGGACAAGAGCAATGCTCAGGCAGAAGTGACTTTCCTTTGTGTCCATGGTGGAATATAACCCGTGACTCGCTCTTGGTCTGTACAGGTTTTTTCAAGTTTTATTTTCTTTATGACCCATACAGACATACCCAAAAGTGTGCTTTATTAACCTAGTAGTGTTTTCTTAATCTAATGAGGTTGGTGAATCAGAATTAACAGTCACAATCCACCTCTTGTCAACTTCTCATCCAAACACATTGTAAACCATACTTAATCTCCAAATAAGGACAATAGCAAGTTCATAATTCTTCCTAATATAATACAACTATCATGCAACTGGGAACAACAAAGCTTCAGCAATTTTAGCATTTTTCAGAAGTCCAAATCCAGGTCTCTTCTGAGACTCAAGGCAAACTCTTAGCTATTAACTTTTGTAAAAATTAAAAACAAATTACATAATTCGAAGATACAATGGCATAGGGTAAAATATCCCCGTTCTAAAAGGAAGCAATGGGGGATAGAAAATAATCAGATCAATGCAATACCAAAACCTGGCAGAGTAAACATTAAACCCTGTTTCATGTGCAGTGCCCAGGGGAGATGGTAAAATATGAATTCCAAAAGGTATCGGTGGCTTTACACCTATGGCTTTGCTGGTTTCACTCACATGTCTGTCCGTGCAGCTTCCCTCAGCTGACATCCACATTCCTGGCATCTCTGACATCTCTACTATACCTTTGGCTTCATTCCCACAGTTTCATGGACTGCCTTTTCAGGGGCTTCTTACGTGGCCTCCTAGGCCTTCCTTTGAAATATGGGTGGACAACTCCCTGACCCCACAACTCTTGCAATCTCTATGCTAGTATAACCAGCCTCATGTGGATGATGCCAAGGTCTTCTGTCAGAAAAGCAATACCTGTGTCCTCTTGGACTATGGCTGCAGCAGCCTCTGAGTGCATGGATGATTGAGCACAGAAATGGAAACCAGTTCTCTAGGAGCTTCTTCTTGAGTGGAGATACTAGGTACTGTGATCTCAAATGAAAGGTTGATATTTTTACACCCTTGAGACTGCCATAGGTGGGATCTTGCTGATTACTGAGATGTTCTCAAGGCATCTTTCCTCTTGTCCCTGTACAAGTCTTTGATTTCTTTTTAATAGTGCTAATCTCTTCAACAGCCACACCTTGTTTGGCCCCAACTTTATACATGGTTCCTTCTAAACCAAAGCATGTTTTTTTTCCCCCAACTTTTTATACTCTGCATTTTGCCCTCTATTCTCACTGTAAATCTGGCTAAAATCAGCCAGCAGTACCCATGCCACAGCCTGAATGTTGGGCTGCTCTGAATTTTCCTCTGCCTAGTCTACTTCCCTTAATCTCAGTCTCCTGCAGAGTCTCAGGAGATAGGCAAAATAAAGAAAAATGCTTTTCAAGAGTGTAAGAGATAAAGCCACTAGTCATACTGCCAATGGAATCCTTGTCTATAACTGACGCTTCCTGAGCTTGGCCTTTATACTCTCTCTATTCTTATCAGTATGCTGATCTTCTGAGCTCTGACCCATAAGGCTCTGTTATAAACACTGTAGGACTTTTCTAGCTGGCTTTTCCTTGCCTTTCCAAGTTCTTCATCAGCTAGTTACAAAGGCTTCTAAACTACATGGTCAGATATAGTCAGAGCAATGCCACCACTTCTGGCAACAATTTTCTGTATTTGGTTTTCCATTGCTAAGATGCGGTAGCTGACACCCATAACTTAAAGGAGGAAATGTTTAATTTAGCTCATGGTTTCAGGAGAGTCAGTCTGTGGTCAGCAGGCTCCAAGACAGAAACCTCATGGCAGAAGGGCCTAGTGGAGCAAAGCAGAGCAGGGGAAAGCTGCCGGAGAGGACTTGGGCTAGGGACTCTATACAGTAGCCAAGGTCATACCTTCAGGAGCCACCCAGACACACCCAAGTGTGCTTTACTAATCTACTAAGTATTTCTTAATTCATGAATTTGATCGGTCAGGATTAGTGGTCACCGGTGTGTACACTGACTGCTTGCTGGAAAGAAGGGGTCTTGTCCAAGACCTGTCATCACCTCTTGGGCTTTGCCTCTCCCAGTGTCCTGGACAAAGTACCTGAAGAGGCTGTGAGTTGTCACAGGCTGTGCCATCATGATCATAGGACACATCTGTTCTCTTCCACCCCTCCTCCTCCACACTCTCCAGATCTCCTGGCATCATCCTCTGGGAGAAGTATGGCAGGTTGCTGCCAGTGCACATGCCAGTTTCATGTGGTATATGTGCCATCCTCACCCAGACAGGACGTTCAGAGCATCAATGCTTCAGGGGCCCTGAGTTGGACAGTTCCCACGTGCCAGGAGCTATAGCACGGACGGTGATTTGGTGTACAGTGAAGCTCTGTAATCTTCGCAGTGTGCGTTAAGGAGCATTCACAGTAATTTCAAAAGCACTGTTAAATTAAAGAAGCCAAACGAGTTACCTGTGAGTTTGAAGGAGCTAGAGAGCAGCTGGAGAGGGCTGGTGATGCTCTGCTTGTTGGCTGGGTGGAATTTCCACGAGTGCATTTGCTTCATGAGTTTGCTGAGCTGCACTACACACATGTAGCAGTGGAATAAGAAACTTCTATCAAACAAGCAGGGAAACTGCCTTTGCCAGGCTGTCAAAGTGGCCACACAAATGCATGGTGGTTCATGTCTCTGGTTTTGATGAGATGTGGTTCAGATCAGCCCCTTGACCCTGAACAGACCACTCCACACCTCTTGTGTCTAGGTGCATGCCCTGCGAAAGTGGTATTGTGCTTGCCTCCTAGGGTGGCACTGGGCTGAATGAGCCAGCAGATGGCAGGGATTGACCCAGGATCTTTTTCTGCCCCTTAACCTTGGGGTCACCTCCCAAGTGCTCTTGATTCCCAGTAGCCTGTCTTTTATAGCACTTGCAGCCCCCCACCCCCACTGTCCAGCTTCTTGTTCACTTTACAGCAGGATATTTTGGTGCTTCGTGCCCTTCTTTCCCATGCAGGCTGCCCTGTCCCAGGAGAGATGCGCTGCTCTGGGGTGGGGGCAGGTGAGGGGAGCGCTGTCCTCAGAAGGCATGAAATGGTTTCTGTACCAGAAGCTGCAGTCCGCAGGTCACCTTGCCAAGTCTCTCCAAGGGCAACCTGTCCTCAGCCCAGCCAGATCCCCAGCCTCAGGGACTCCGTCATCCCTTCTGTCTGCTGGGGAGCAGTGCTCTTGCCTTACCCCACCAGTTCTTCCAACTATTACTAAGAGTCACAATTGATCTTTTTAAATAGAAATCTGTAGGCAGCCTTCAGGCTGCCAGTGAGGAGAGTTTCCCTCCTTGATTACATTTCTGTCCTTCTATTGGGTCACAGTCAACCTTTTTTATTTCAGTACTGCGGATTGGACCTGGAGTTTTCACACTGAGCTATATCCTCAGCTCTTTGTATTTTGAGACAGGGTCTCACTAAGTTGCCCAGGCAGGGCTCAAACTTGTGACGTTCTTGCCTTACCTGCCGCCACCCCACAGAATGCTGAGATTACAGGTGTGTGCCTGACCACAATTGATCTTTTTAAATGGAGATCTGTAGGAAGGCTCTTTGGAGTGCCAGTGGTGTAAGCCTCTTTCTGAGATGGCAGTTCTGTCCTGCTGTCCTTGGCACAGTGGAAGCCCGAGGGCTTCCAGTGCACATTAATTGGAAGTGAGCTTCTCGTATTTTTCCCTTTTTCCTAGCTAAACTGGCTCAGCTCTGCTTTTGGAAATATCTAGGGGGTCACAAATTCAAAGTACAGACTTCGAGGCCCTGCCCAGAGCTGTCGATCCTCCTGACTCTAGCTGGGCTAAGAACAACGTGGTGCCAGGTGCCGCCATGTACTTCTCTTCTCTACTCTGTGCAATTCACGTTCTTCACTTTGATACTTTGAAATCTGCTGAGATGGCAGTGCCCACACCATGGAAATTGGCAAACACTGCAGATTGAGCCCTAGAGACTGGTTATTGAACATCTACCAGTCTACCATGGGCGAGAGCATCTGCATTTTTCTAAATGTGTCCACAGTAATTCTTAGGTGCAGCCAGGGCTGAGAACTACTGGCCTAACATGTCCCAGAATGGGCATAGCAGTGTCCGTGTTTATCAACAGTAGCTAACCGTTACCCAGCCCTGACAAATGATCAGTTCAGTTGTTCATATGAATTAGGTCACTCAACCCTTACAACACCCCATGAAGGAGCAATGATATCCCCACTTTTTGGATGGTGAAACTGAGGTTCAGATGGGTTGCCTCTGCCTCATCTAGGGCCACAGTTCTAGTCAGGGGCTAAGGGTGGACTCAAACCAAAGACATGGGAAGCTGAGTCTGGCCTATGGCTCTTGAATGGCCATGATCAGTGCCCCCTGCCCCAGGCGGTTGAGTGCAGAGTTATGCTGTTGTTCAAGATGACTGTGAGTCTCAGACTGGGACCTTCCAGGCGGTGTGTTCCTGTGGGGTGGGCGTTTATCACCAGGGCGGAGATGGGCAGCTCCACCCTGGTGAGCAAGTTGCTTAGACTCAGTGCCAGGAGAGAGACCCAGAGACTAACGGGCTTTTGTACTGGCCTGTGCTTTCTTCCCTTTCAGTGGAGCATGACAAAGAGTTCTTCCACCCACGGTACCACCATCGGGAGTTCCGGTTTGATTTATCCAAGATCCCAGAAGGAGAAGCTGTGACTGCAGCAGAATTCCGGATCTATAAGGACTACATCCGGGAACGCTTTGATAATGAGACCTTCCGGATCAGCGTCTACCAGGTGCTTCAGGAGCACTTGGGCAGGTGGGTGCCATATTGGTGCTGAGGTGGGTGCTGAGCTTCCTCCAGCTGCAGAGGAGGAAGAGGGTGATGGCCCCAGGCTGGAATTAGACAGGACAGGGACCATCAGGGCAGCTTCCCTCATGGAACACCAACCGCCTACAGGCCCTGGACAGGTTATGTTTTTGAGAGACAGTATATCAGGGCTGGGGATATAGTTCAGTGGAATAAGCGCCTGCCTGGCAAGTGGAAGGTCCTGAGTTCGATCCCTGGTACCATACACACATAAACAAAAAGAGACCGTGTGTGATATATGTCACTGTTTCTTAAAACTACCCACGAATCTGGGCAGGAATCACTGGAGGCCAGGAAATCTGAGAGTCCTGTTTGGGTATTAATGGGTGGGTCTCACTGGCTGTGTGCTCAGGGGCATGGAAGAGGGGGAAGAGGGTGAGTGTGTGTTGATGATCTTCATCCCCCTTCCATCACTCTTCAGAGTGACAGGCAACCAGTGTTAAGTGGCCATAAGCAATAAAATATTAGACAGGGGAAGGAAAAAAAAACCCAACCAAAAGCAGACAGCCAGAGAACTCACATTCTAGGGATCACTAGGTTGGGAACCAAAAGCGTTCACTGAAAGGCTTTAGTTTCTGGAGCTCTTTTTAATTTCAAGGCTTTGTGTGGGGCAAGAAGCGTGAGGAAAAGGACAGGCACAGCGGTCACAGTCCAGGCGTGAAGGCCCCCAGGTAACGTGACTCCGTGGCTGAGCCTCAGAACGCCTCACTGCAGACCTTTCCTGTCCCCCTGCCCACTTAGTGTGGCATGGCAGTTAGGGAAGAAGGGTGGCGGCAGTTAGGGAAGAAGGGTGGCGTAGGCATCTCCTGATGGCCTGTGCTCACTCTTCAGCCAGGATGGGGTCACGTTACCACTGCAGGGACGCGGGCCCATCACCCCAGTGCTCGCACAGTATTACTGTTTAGGGGTCATCTTGATTACGAAGAAAATAAAATACTTGTGGGGAATTTCCAAGGTCTTTCATCCATGACCTCATTTCATATTCACAGTGACCTGCTGTGGTAACTCCTTTGTGAAACAGGGAGATTCAGAAGTGGCCACCTGAGGATGTGGCTCCAGGTTTGGAAAGCTTACCAAATGATTTTCTGTTAAAAATTTGCTTTTGAGCCAGATGTAATGGCACATGCCTGTACTCTCAGCACTCATAGGAGGATCACTGTGAGTTTGAGGTCAGTCTGGGCCATTCTGTGAGACTTTGTCTCAAAAAAACCAAAAAACAACTTTGTTTTTCTATCCATGTATAATGGCAGATGCCTGCCATCTGTCAGATACTTGGGAAATTGAGGAAGGAAGATCATGAATTTGAAGCCAGCCTAGGCAACTTAGTGAGGCCCTGTTTCAAAAAATTAAAATGGAAAGAGCTGGCGATGTGGCTTAGAGCTAGACTGCTTACCTAGCCTGTGTGAAACCCTAGATTCTCTGACCTGTATTGGGAAAAAATTGATTTTGGGCAGATAATAAACACTCATTGTGTAAAATTAAAAAGAACGTCACTGATATGGAAATTAGGGCTCCTTCTGCAGCTGAACCTGGATCTCTTGCCTGGGAGGCAGCCCATGCTATGGGCTTCCTGGTAATGGCAAGCAGAAGCACCAAAACAACACCCAGGGTTTAGATGCAGATTTGTTTATGTCAATGGGTATTGATTGGAATCATTCCTAGAATATCAGGCCTTCATGTCTGGTGGCCTAGGGCTTTTATGGGATAAGCAAGCAGGAAGTGCAGAGGCAGAATGGCTTGTCATTTGGGGATTGGTTTATACAATGTGCATCATAGTGACCCAGCTGTTTGTCTCTGACCAACTCTTTCTAAGAGACAGGAGCAACCAGAACTGGACCAGGAACTGTTACCTGGGCAACTAGTAAACTAAAGTATACTGGCTGCTGGTGGAGGGGGGCGGCATTTTCTGTTATATTTACCTCCTCTTTTAGCTTCCCCAGCAAATCTTTTCTGGGCATAGTACATGTGATCTGATATTAGGCCCAACTAGAAGCAATAACATTAGGGTTGTCAGTAATCCTAGGATGGGTCCTAGCCAAGCTTCCCAAGATTGTCTTACCGCAAAGTTTTGCCCTAAGCTGTTTTTAGGAAGAGACATAATTTAGGCCTGCCTGTTTTGTAACATTACTCTAGCAAGGGAATGAAAGAGTTAATCTGCTCTAGGAGAGTGTCTAATGAGGCTTAGACACTCATCAAATCTTGGTCAAGTGTTTGATTGATTGCTCTGTCCTCTTGCAGCAACTGTCTATAAAGTTTAAGGTAAAAACCACAGCTATCAGTGGGTGGGAAAGCAAGGATGGGGCTAAGCAGCCTGAAAAGACACAAAAATCAAGAATAGATATGGAGTAACCCTGTGAACTGTGTGCTCAGGCTTCAGGACAACTGTGTGGACTGTTGACCAATCCAACTGTGTGTGGCCTGGTCAGCATCTGGAGTGACTAGAGCAGGGTTTTGAGTGCATTGTCTCTTCAGAGTGAGCTGTCTAGTTCAGGTAAATTTTTTCCAGTGGATCTAAGGCTGGATTCTGAAACTTGTAGAGGTGGTTAATATGCACCTAGGTTGTTTGTGTGTGTAGGAGTGCCCACAGGTATACCTGAAGTTTTAGCTAAACTTCTGTGGACCGAGTAACACACTGTTTCTGTAGGATTATATTTGTTGTGGCCTGTATGCTGTAGGTCAAGTATAGGCCATATCTAGGGACAATTTTCATAGCAGGACCCTATAAACTTCTTCTCAGTGTGGGTAGGGAATGGGAGGTCAGGGCCGGTCACAAAGATGCTGAAGCCTGAGCTGGCCTCAGGGATACAGATGCCAGCTCTGTGGCTTGAGTTTGCAGAACATATGATGGGGGCAGATCTGGCTCTGATTAAGATAGATCTTCTAGGAGTACTGGATAAAGTTTATTCTGGCTAGTGTTGATGTTTCACTCAATCAGATCCTTGGAGGAGGTTTAGACCTTTGGACTGGGTTGTTTTGAGAGCAGGTTTGGCCAAAATAGCTTTGTCCAAGGTGACCAGAGCATATCTAGCCTGTTGGATTCTGTTCCTAACAGAGCTACTCCCATCTGTAAACAGGGTGTGCTCAGCATCGGTCAGGAGGTTAGAACAGTCCATCAGTCAGTACCAGGCAGTCATGGTACTGGGTGAGGTCCAGCACAGGATGTGGCACCTGGACAGTTAGGTCTTGGCCTAAGATGAGCTTGTCAGCTTTCATGATCAGAGGACAGTGGCTATTAGAGCATGAAGGCAAAGCGGGGAGTGGGGGGAGGCAGCCCTTAGTGACTGGATCCAGGTATTTGCACAGGTAGGCCACTGTAAACTCCCAGGGGCTGACAGTTTGAGTAAGCATCATCATTTTTGTGAACTCAAGGATACAGATTCTACAGAAGCCAGCAGCTCCAAGAAATTTGCATTTTCTTATAACCAGTTTTTGCCAGATATTGTAGGAGAGCTTTTGTGTCTTTTCAGCAGGCAGCTTGAATGTCACTCTGGGAAACTAGTGAAGTCATCTATGAGGGCTTCTCCAAAGAGGGTAAACAAGTTTTGAACCTCTGGTAAGTTGAGTCCAGATTCCTCCCTTGCAAAGAGGGGCTGGCTGACAGGAGCCAACCAAAGGCTGAAAAGGCATTTTTTAGGTCCAGGCAGGTGTACTAGCAGGCTGTGGGTGGCAAAAGACTGAGGCGATTGTGGCAGCACTGGCAGCTCGGAGTTTTTGAGCTGGCTTTACAGGCAGGAGAGGTGTATTGTAGCAGTTTGACAGTATATACATATTTCAATTCTTGAAGCCTCATTTTTTTCTTCATCGGGACCGTGGCAGCTAGGGCCTCCTCAAGAATAGTGGGAGAGTTCTTAACTCCTTATGGCAATTGGGTCTAAGTGAGTTGGCCTTTTCTCTCAGGATTTTCATAGTTGAAGGGACTTATGGGAGCAACTCACAAGCAGAGGAAGGCATCTTTTAAATCTAGAACAGTCTGGAAAGGGTGTATGGACTGGGAACCGCAGAGTGCAAGGTGATGATGGCTGCGTTGTTGATGGCACCAAGATCTTGCTCAGGATCATTAATAGTCTACCAGGCTGATGTGCGGCGGGGTGCCCACACTTCCTGTGACATCCAACAGCAATGGGGGGTCACAGTGAGGTGGCATGATTGATAGCAAGGCCCAGAGGTGAGTCCTTAGTTCATACTTTTCAGAGGAGAGTTTTTAGAACTTCAGCATTGTGGTTATCTGTGTCAGGCTAATGTAGGTATCTTCTTTCTCTCGGGGAATAGTCAGAGTCCAAAGTGCAGGGTTAAAGGAGGAGGCTGACTGGCTTGGTGCAAAGCAGATGGTCACCTCTAACAGTATGGGGACTGGTTCATACAGGAGTTCATGTTTGATGAGATGTCTTCCCAGGCTCAAGTTTGTGTCTGGCAGAAGGGACGAGAGCCAAGAGTCCTAGTTGCCATGATGATGGTACTATGGGCTACTGGTGGCGAAGAAGAGAGCCTGGCATGGCCTAGTCTGAGCTCATCAGACTGATGAAAAGGTTGTCCTCTGATCTAGGTTGAAGCTTTTGAGTTCTTATTTTTTTAAATCTGAATATACATTTATTTTCTATAGTGTCTATAGCCCTTACAACTCATAGCCAAAGGGTATGGTCATTTACCAGACCAGATTTTCTTATGGACATCAGGTGCTTTTCTTTCATCAGGTTTCTGGGTAACAGTGGGTTGATGGGCTTTTGCCCCCCTTTCTGATGTCTTTGAGAAGTACTAAACTGATTTTAGGTTTCTAGGCAGGGCAACCCTTGGGAAAGGCCACAGCAACTCATTTTGTCAGGGCTGACAGTCCAGTTTTTGCGCAGTCAAAATGTGGAACTCAGAAGGAATTGCCGAGAGTCATCTCAGGTGGGTGTTAGATGATGCCATCAGATCAGGTCAGGCGTAGCCATGGAGCAGAAGGTTCAGGGGGAGGGCTTCTGTGGCTGAACATGGGCAGTGGCTGGCTGGAACCAGTTCTCTTGGCTGGAAGTAGACAAGTCTGGGTGAGGAGTAAAGTTAGTAGCTATTGGCAGAACCTATGGCCGCTGCCAAGGGTGTCAAGGTGTAATTCTCAGGAAGAACGGGCCTCTTTTTTTCCTTTTTATTTCTTTTTCCTTTCTTTTCAAACCGAGGGGAGCAGTTTGGTTTCATTTTTAACTCTAAAAAGCCCTTTTTCCTGTAGTCAGGGACAATGGTTTTTAACTAATTAGCTCCCATTTCTGGCTCTGTACATGTGTGTTGTGTAGCCTTAATTGATGGCACAACAGATAAGGGGCGGGTGCACCTCAGACAGAGACCACTGAGATGCCCACCTGGCTGCTCTCCTCACGGAGACTTAGGTGCAACTTAGCTGAGACTAAGGAGGGTGGGAAGCCTCCATTACGCCGTATGTCAGTTGCCACAGAACTGCAGGTGAGGACCAGATCAGCCCCTGTGACCAGTGCTTCACAGTCTTGGTCACAGGTGGTGCAGCCTGTTGCTTACACTGTGTGCCACGCGCTCACACACTCATACAACAGGCACTCGGAGGTTAAAACATTCCGACCCCCTTCTTTGAGGGTGGTCCTAACGAGAGTTGAGCAGACTCCCCTTCTGCTCTAGCTGAGCAGGTCTGACAGACAGGCTAACTGGGGGTGCCCCCAGGGTCTTACTGGAACCAGGCAGGCAGATAGACA
This sequence comes from Dinomys branickii, assembly GCA_004027595.1. NCBI lineage: Eukaryota > Metazoa > Chordata > Mammalia > Rodentia > Dinomyidae > Dinomys > Dinomys branickii. The sequence continues at coordinate 30,114 of PVLD010001302.1, read as the reverse complement.
GAAAAATTGCATCCTTCTCCCTTGGGGTCCCATGTAAGCCACTTCAGCGGGGAGCCAGGAATCCTCCTCCAAACCTCCAGACCTCCAAGAAGACTCGAGAAATCTCAAGGGCACACTTTCCTGTCAGAACCTGGAAAAGTCTTTGCTCCGTCCACAAGGGCCACAACTGGTGACCAAAGAGGTCAGCATGGTCAGCCTTCCTGGCCAGTGCACCAGGTGCAGCAACAAGCAGAAACTCCAAAATGACATCCAGGATTTGGAGGCAGATTTATTATACGTCGGATGCGCACTGACTAGGAACCAGTTGTTCCTCAAAATGTCAGGCCCTAATCTCTGGTGGTGTAGGGTTTATATGGGAGAAGCAAGCAGGAAGTACAGAGATAGAAAGGCTTGTCAGATGTGGATTGGTTTATACAATGTGCATCATAGTGACCAGCTATGCATTACAGTGACCAGCTCTTTGTAAGAGACAGAAGCAACTGGAACTGTAACAGGAACTATTACCTGGGTAACTAATAAACTAAAGTATACTGGCCGGGGGTGGGGGCATTTTCTGCTACACAGCAAATGCATTTGTGTGTTTTTCTGTGTCTACCAATGGAGCCCTACCCTGTACTCCCTGGCTTATACTACTAGTACAAGCTACACAGCAGCTAACATTGGATCCCAAAGGGAGGAGGACCTAATCTGTCTGTCTAATCTGTCTGTCAGTAACCTGTAACTGTGCCTTATTCCTGTCTGCCCCACACTGTGCTGTCCTAGGGGTTTTACAGTGGAGTATTTGTTAATGAGTCTCTGGTGGCTTCTCGGTTCTGCTACTGTGGACATCACCATGGGTGACCTCTTGACAGGCTGTGGGCCCATCTGAATTCTGACTCTGGTGGGTATCACTGCATGGCTCCTGCAGGGGTTGATTCAAGTTCTGCTCCCCTAGCCAGAGAGGAACAGCCTGTTCTGCTGTGCTTGCTCAGGGCTCTATCCAAACTATTTCCCACTGTTGTTCAAACTTTTGCTTTAGAGGCCCTCCACCCCCGCACCCCTTAGGCACTGCGCTACTTCCTTACTTTAGAAGAGGACAGTCCTGCTGGAGAGCAGGCTTCTGGGAAGGAGGATCTGAGGGTAGTGGGGGGGGGTAGGGCAGACAGTTTTGCTGATGAAAGGCACTCAGGTGCACAGTTAGCCCAGCAGGGCTGTGCCCTGGTCACCAGGCACAACTTCAAGAAGAGTCATTGAGTGCACTACAGGGAGTTACGAGTGTTTGGTTTGCTGTGCCTCCGACACACCCTGGCACACTGTTCTTTTGTAGTTCTGGGGTCCAGCTCAGGCCTCTGGTGTGCCAGGCAAGGGCTCTACAGCTTAGCCACACCCTCAGCCCCCACCTCAGCACTGTGAGACAGGCCATACATTTGAGTTTGCTCACAAAGGCTGATATATTGGGGTGAGGCAAGCTCCTCAGGCTGTGGGTCTGCAGCACACAGTTGACCTGCTGCCTACCCCGGCCTCTAACCACGAACCTGCACCTGCCTCTTGGAGTTCCGTGGAAAGGTTTCACTTCCGGAGTGTAGTTGCTTACAGTCTTGCCCAGACCTGAAGGGCTCCCAGGATTACCTGTTCACTTCTCCTAGCTCTCTGTGGAGTGTCCTCCCTCACAGTGTCCCGTGGCCGTTGGGCCAAGGCATCTGTGACACCCACGTCCTTCTTCCTAGGCTGAATTTGCTTCCTGGCTGCCAGCCTGGGTGCTGCTCCTCCCTTGAGGGGTGAGCCATACCTATGGCTCCCACTGCCCAGGCCCAGCTCTTCTGCTCCCATCTGAGAAGGTGCTGGACGGAGGCTCTGTGACGCAGTCCCATCCACCCAGGCTGCTGTCATGGAGGTCATGGTCACGGGCCCTGCCCCCTTGGAAATCAGCCATGGGTGCAAACAATGGTGGGTCACGAGAGGGGTAAAGGGACTTAACCTAACATTTTGACAGAGAGGCCTGTGAGGTTCCCAGGGCTGCCTTTACAAAGGATCCCACACCGGATGGCTTAAATGATAGGTGTCCATGCTGTCAGAGTTCTGGAGGCCAGAGGTCCTGAATTAAGCGGGACCCTGCTCCCTCTGAAACCTGTAGGTGTCCAGCTTTTGGTGGTGGCATTTCTGGGCTTGAGCGAGGACCAGCCAGGTCTCAGCCTGCATTGCCACATGGCCCCATCTGTCTCCCATGGAGTCTCCTGTGTCTCCTCCCTCTTCTATGCGTTAGCCTGGCTCCACTGTGACTCCACGTAATTACCTCCGCAGAGACCTATTTCCAAACAGGGCTACACTGATGGGGGCCAGGGCTTAGGACTTGGTACAGCTAGGGGACACAGTTCACCCATAACAGGGTGGAGCAGACAGGAAGTAAACCTGCAGACAGATAAGTCGACAGGCTCCTTTCAGGGACTGGCCAGCTGAGGTGGTCAGTGATGGTCCTTGTAGAATTGGAGTGTCTTGAAGGCTCTGGCAATAGAAGGCAGAGTGCTCCAGGAGAATGGTAGGAGCCCCAGAACTAAGCTTGTACGTGGGAAGGAGGGAGGGTCTTGTCCAGGGTCCCTGCCTCGCTGCCAGAAGCTCCCTCCTGCGGCGTCAAGCCTGACCTCATGAGCACTTAATCCTCTCTCGACCCCGTGGCAGTCTGAAGTGGCTGCCTCCTTGGCCTTTCCCAGGATCCTTGGAGTGGATCCTGGACCCTCAGGGGAGGGGGAGATATGAGTCACTGTGGTGACAGCCGGCGGGACAGGACAGCTGTCCTCAGCTCTCCGCTGGGTGGCCACCTGCTGAGGTGGGTCTCAGGCTCCTATGTGCCTGGAGATAAGTCCCTCATCATCAAGTGTTTGAGCACCTGCCAGCCCTGCACTGGGGTGTGACCCAGAGGGTGGGAAGCCCATGCCAGGCCCTGCCTTTAGGGAGCTCCCGCCTGAGCAGAGAAGTGCTGAGTTGAGAGGTGGTGGACCAGGAGAAAGCACTGCCTTCTCTGGATTTCTAAATCCTCTTCCTATGCCAGAGAAGGAGACAAGCCTCCTCCTCTTTAGAAGTTGAAAGGTTAAAAAAAATTCAGAGAAGCGATTTATTCATTTTCTGGGCGGGTGGTTTTGATTTTGAATCTACAGCCCTTCATCCACAGGTGGGATAACCCTGCTATTGAGAGTGTGGGTTTGAATTCTGCCGCCAGGTACCAGTGTGGCATTGGGAAGCAGTAACCCCAGAGCCTCAGCTTGCGTCTATATGAGAGGGGGCGATAACTGCCTCTCTCCCAGGGCCGTGGTAAGAATGGAGGGAGTTAGTGTGCTCAGAAGAGTGTGACCCACAGCAGGTGCTCAGGAAAGGCTCAGCCACAGCTGCCTACTCTCCCTTCTCCCCTTCCCCTCTTCCTCCTCTTTTTCCCTCCTTCTTCCCCTTCCCCCTCTTCCTCCTGCCTTTCTCCTTTTCCTCTCCCCTTTCTCCTGTTTTCCTCCCTGCAGGAGACAGTGAGTCCTTCTAGGAGAACAGGAGCTTCAGGTTCCTGTGTGCTTTGTGCCAGGTCCCTTAATGCTGCAGTCTCCTGAGGGGCGCATGGGCAGAGGCCTCAGCTCGACCATGGCCCTGCCCGCCTCCAGGGTCTGGCCTGGGCAGACACAGGGTGCCCCTCTGCGCACCCTACCCTTAGCGCGGCTTCTTCCAGTGGGCCGTGTCCCCCAGGGAAGCCAGGTGCCACCCCCTCCCAATTGCTCCGGCCCTGTAGCCATCCTGATCCTAGTGCTCAAGGAGCTGTGCTCTTACTGCCACCAGCAGCCCAGCTGTGCAGGGCTGGGACATCTGGCTCCCTGGCAAGCTCTGCCTGAGCTCCAGGAAAGCCCCAGGGATGCCGAGGATTAGCCAGCCTTGGGTCGGCCTCAGGTCTCTCCCCTTGTGGGAGTCACTTTCTACAAAGTCCTCTCGATCTCTTAAAATCCAGATTAAATTCCGATAATGAGTGGGGTTGGAGGATTTCCACAGCCCTTGCGCCCTGCCTGAAGCTCGGCCCCAGACAGCTGCAAAGAGGCAGAGGAGCCGCCCTGCAGTGGCTGCGGGGTGAGCGGCTGCTCAGCGGCAGAGCTGGGGATGGTGGTTGAGACCCCAGAGGCCCTGCTGAGGGCGGGGTGGCCAAGGGGTCGCTGAGATGTCTTCATTTCCTGGGGCTGAGGCTGGTCCTGCTGGACCACACTGCTTGGAGTTGGATGTGCTGTGTGTGTCTCAGCTGGTTCACGCTCTGGTCCCAGCTGAAGGGGAGGGCATTTGGGGCAGGTCACACTAGTAACCTTTTATATACATGCGACTGGGACCAGGCAGCCCATCCCAGTGTCCCCCACAGATCCCCTGTGCACTGCTGTGCCCCCTTGGGGAATGCAGCTGCTGCCTTGACAACTGGCCTTGGAGAACCCCTGGGAGGCCAGAGGCCAGCCCCCGTCACCACCAAGGTTGCGATGATGTTGGCAGCTGGATGAAAAATGTCCCTTAGTCCATCTCAAGGACGTGGGCTGCCAGGAGAGTGACTTCAGAGTGCTCACTGGTGCCAAGATTGGGATCAGCTGCAGCCTGAGTCACTCTGAGGCAGAGCAGGCTGCTCCCTGCCTGGCCCCTCAGGGGACAGAGGTCGTTGGAGGAGGCGAGGTGCGGCTCACAGCCCCCTCAGTCCAGGCACGCGCTCTGGCCTGTCCCCGGTCGTCCTGGGTGGGGAGCACTCTACAGCTGCGCTCCACCCGTGCCCCTCCCCAAAACGCTTGGCGCTGCTCCCTGCCTGGGGGAGGCGGGCAGCAGGATCTCTCAGCTGCCGGTCAGTGTCCACATGTCCACCTGCTTACATCCCTGGCCTTCGCCTGTGGGAAGTGTCCTTTCCTCCTTCTAGCCTGGCCCAACTTCTCCCTGCTGACTCTGGGAGCAGGGGCCATCAGCCTGGGATTGGGGTGGGGGTGGCAGGGGTTGAGCCTCCGCTTCTCAGCTGAGCTTGCAAGAGATGTGCTGGGGACTGGTGCTGACCTGAGAGAGTTCCTGGGCCTACGTGTACAGGAGAGCATCACCGTCCCCAGGAAGATGGGTCACGGGATCCTTGCCCTGCCCAGGCTTCCTGGAGACCTTTGGGGGTGATCACTCACATGTGCAGGCTCAGGACTTGGTGACAGGACCCTGGGCAGGTTTTAATCTGACTTAAGTCCTAGGAGCATGTTTGAGTGAAGGGACACAGTCACCTTCCAGAGCATATCGTCAACCCTGTGGTCCAGCTGAAGGGGAGGGCATTTGGGGCGGGGTCACTGTTGCAGCTTGGGGCTTTGCAAGGGGAACAATATAATACAGGACACATATTTTATAAGATTATTTATAATAGTCACCCAAAGACTCATATACAAAGAGAGTGCAGGAAATCTGTCCACACACTAAAGACCAAAGAATGCAGCTGGGGGCCTGGCTGCCACGCCAATGTCCTGTGTGAATCCAGTTGAAGACCTACAGCCCATAACAGTGCCTCCCATGAGTCCACCTGGAGGCCTAGAGCCCATGACAATGTCTCATGCAGGCTTGTTTCGTGGCTCTGTGCTGGGAAGACCCAACGTCAGTGGTGCAGGATGAAGGATCTGTGCTAGCAGGCACAGGGATCTGCACTGGAGCCAGGAAGCAACACTCACAGTAAGAACCAGAGCTCCCCTAAAAAGTACCACAGCCATCCTCAGGGACAGCGAGGTCCCAAGCTCCTCCAGCGATGAGGAAGGCTGAGTTCTCATCATGAAAGCCAGTGTGACAAGCTTCTCCAGGAAACAGCAGTGCACTGTCTTCCCCTGTGGAGCCAGGAAGTGATGCTCAAAGTGAGGACCAGAGCTCCCCCAAAGTGAACTGAAGCCATTCTCAGAGACAATGAGGTCCCAAGCTCTTTAGACAATGAGAACAGCCAAGTTCATCAGGAAAGCCAGCATGATGAACTCCTCCAAGAGAAGCAACAGCTCCCTACAGCTTCTAGCAGCACCCACAGCCTCTTCTTGCTCCCAACAGCCTCTGTTCCTCTTCTTCCCGTTTCTGCCTCTTACGCCGCTGGCAGTAGTCCTCAGGTGGGCCTCCCACACCCAGCATGCTGTTTCAGTTCAGCTGGGGGCTACAAGTTGACCACTAGTTGTCAGTCCACCGCAGTCACACCTTGGGATGAGCCCCAGGTGATGCTATCGGGGCGGCCACGCTTGGGTAGACGGCCCCTCCCCTAGCTCCTTGTTTCATTCATGAAACCGTGTCCCCCACTGGTCCCTCCTTGCACTGCTGCACCCTCTTGGGGGATACAACTGCACACTTTGTGAGAGCCATCTGTTTTTAGTTCTTGCTTTTGGAAGAGACTTATCTCCATGTTACAGGTCAGAGACCACCTCAGAGATGGGCAGTACTTACCTGAGGCCGCACAGCTGGGAAATGGCCCAGGCGGGTCTTGAACCTGAGTCTCTCAGACTCCAGTAATGGCAGCACCTGCCTTTCCTGTGGATGGCTTTCTGCACCAGGGCTCAGATGGTCCAGCTAAAGAGTTCTGTGCGGTGGTTCTCAACTTGGGCTGTGCAGTAGAGTCAACTTGGATTAGAATCAAGGTACATACCTAACCTGTGCAGAGTTGAACCTGGCACTGGCACTTTTCCCAAGTGTGCCAGGCTGTGAGCAGGCAGCAGAAATCTCTGTGAACCCGTGTTGGAAGGGGACAGAGGACAGACTTCTCCTAGTTCAAGCCTCTGGTCCCTTGTGGTCACCCAGAGGATACTGCTTCTCTTGCTACTGTTCTCTTCCCATAGTAGGGATAGAATCCCAAACTATGATTCAGATCATGATTGTCAGCCTCAGTGGCATAAGAAAGGGACTGGCTGAGGGTGGGGATCCCTTCAGGTTCTGGCTCTGGAGCTTCTGGAAGTTTCTGGAAGCCTCTAGAGCCTTCTCACTGCTCCTGAAGGTCTGCGTGCCTGGCTCCACATCTCCTGGCTTTCACCCCATGCCACTGCACCTCACCCCCAGGGCGTGAGATCTGGTTTTGGGCTGCCTGCTCAGGATGTGCCGCTCGCCCCCAGGGAGCCTCCTTAGGGAGCAGGGAGGGAGCACGGGTGGCCACGGCCGGTCAGACATCCCAGAAAGTCATGGAGGACAGTGGCAAGAGCAGCTGGGGTCAAGGACACTTTGGCATTTTTCCCTGGGCCCCAGTCCAAATCCCAGCTCAGAGCTGCTTGGGCAGGAGTGATGGGTCCTTTGTGCCTCTTGGTTCCCTTAGGATCCTTCCAGTGGTTTGTAGGGATCGTTCTGGAAAAAGCCTGCATTCAGTGCCACCCGTCGGGGCAGAGCCAGCAAACCACTGTGTGCAACCCAACTCGTGCTGGAAGTGTATCTGTGGGCCCCACTCAGCATCCTGGAGCCAAGTGCTCCCTGCTTCCTGTCCTGTGGTCTGAGGCCATCTGGTGGGCCTTGGTGGCTTTTTTGATCTTTGTGCCTTTTATTTCCCTCCATCCTGCGCCTGGCATCCTAGGGATAGTGTGGTGGTAGTAATCAGTGGCAACAGGCTCCATCTGTTGAGTGCTTGAGAAGGGTCCAGCAGGAACTTGGGAGCTGCCCAGTGTCCGGTCACCTGGAGGCACACTGGGCAGATATCTCTGTGAGATGGTCATTCCCGTTCCTCGTGAAGATTGATGTGTAAGGTGGAGCCACTCCATTTACAGCTGGGCAGATTTGGCCAAGTTTACAACGCCGTCCTCTGTCTCCTCTGTGCTGTGACACATCTCTGTGCCAGGAGAAGAGGTGGCTGCCCTCAGGAACAGTAACGGTGACACACTAGGCATGTGCCGTTGCCACTCATTAGGACTTTCCAGACCTTGCCAGTCGAGGTGCCCTTATCCACCAATTCTGCAGACAAGGAAACTGAGGCCCAGTGCCAGGTTAGGGATTAAGGACAAGTGGTCTGTGTCCTTCCCTGGAGTTTTCCCTTCTCGGCTGCTGGAGTTCATTTTCCATTCTCCTCACGGCAGCCTAGGCAGTGGTCAAGCAAGTCCCATTTTCCATACGAGGAGACTGAGGCAGAGAAGACAATGACCTGCCCAGCCTGTCTCAGTAATGCGACATGAGAAGGTAAAGTCTTGGGGCACGTGGAGCTGCCTCTGGTTCCTCCACTTGGAGCAGGATGGCCTTGGGTGTCTCTCAGGCCCTGGCTGGGCCTCTCATGGCACACAGGCAGAAGTTTGTCTGGTTCCTGCTGTTGTTCATTTTGCTTGGAGCCTGGCACATAGTCAGACTCAGTAAAATATCTGTTACATGGGCAGGTGAAAGAGTGATCTGCTCTTTTGCTTTAGGACCAGAGCTTCCGAAAGTCATAGCGTGGGATGCTGGGCCGGCGAGGGGATGTGTACTTCGGGTACCTGCTGCCTGCCAGCATCCTTGCCTCGGGCTGGTCCATCCCAGCAAACACTCTCATCTGTTTTCTTTCCCAGAACTGAAATGTGAGCATGCCTTGTTTACAATGTGCCTCCCGCTTTTCAGCTCAATTTTCAAACAAGTGAAAATTGCCCATCACTGTATAGTACTTTCAACCCTATGCAAGTTTCCCTATGATGATGACAACTATATTATTTAGAGCTGGTGGGCCAGTGAGCATCCAAGAGTAGTCTGGTTCTTGCTGGTAACCAAGGACAGCATCAGCGTGAATGCATGGCCCAGGACCCCAAGGCTCTGGAATGCATCTGGGGATGGTGGGCTTCGGGATCAGGGCTGTCTGGATAACTTGATCTGGCATTTTAATTCCAATATCTCTTTTTTTTTTTTTTTTTTTTTTTGCGGTACTGGGGATCGAACTCAGGACCCTGCGCTTGCTAGGCAGGCACTTATTCCACTGAGCTATATCCCCAGCTCCAGGCATTTTAATTCCAAAAGCGCTTCATCCTTGGGTCAGAACCTCTGCTTGCCTATAGGCGCCTGTTTTTCCAAATGTATTAACATCTATGTTTCTTATCAGGGCCTGTAATTGTTTTAAACTTTTTGGCAGGAGACAAAGAGAATTAATATTTTTCAACTTGGTCATAAGCAGTCATCTGTAGCTGGGAAGAGAAGTGCCTGCACAGATATGAACTCTGCAAGGATGGGGAGCACAGGTGTACCAGGAAGATGATGGTTTAAAGACATCAGCTGTGATTCAGGAAAACTTGCTTGTTTCGAGTTCAGGTCAGAAGTAGGCATCTAGAAGTAGGCTAAAACTCTTGCAAATCTTTGTTCTTACTTTGTCTCCCTACTGCTGTCCCCATCTGTGCCATTTTCTTCTTCCTCAGTCATGCCCATGGCTGCCCATTTTGTCATTCTAAGAAAGGAGGAAGCAAGTGACACCCTGGCTTGCATTCTAGCATGTGAGTCTCTACTCCCTCTGGGAGCCAAGGCAGGCATTGCTAATGGATCATAGAGCTCACATTCCAGAATGCTACCATTCCCTCTGGAAGCCAACTGGGAGGCATTGATAATGGATCACAGCTCTTCTCCCTACTGCACCTGGGCTTTTCCTGAATCCTGAGCACAGCTTCCCAGAGGAGGCAGCCACTACTTGTTGAGTGAAGTGCCATCCAGTGAGACCTGTTGGCCACTGGTCTCAGGTCAGGTTTCTCCAAAGCCAGCCTGAGACAAGGACTGTGTGGGTGAAAGTGAGTGACTATGAAATGTTTTCAGGAGAGGCCCAGAGAACACCAGGACAGTGAGATCAGGAAGGGAGGAGGCCAGATAGGGACACTGCCATACAGAGCCCCCAGAGGGTGACCTTGAGGGTGACCTAGGCTCAATCTTCCCGCAGGGAGTCTGGAAACAGTGGTAATCCTCACTCTATTACGCCTCCATCAGTTATCACGAGGTAGTTTCTTCACTTGGGCACTGATGGCATCGGATCATGCTCTGGTGGGGATGGCGCTTGTATTTTGAGGTGTTGAATGGGTCCCTGGCCTCTGCCCACCAGATGCTGGTACTCCCACCCTGCACTAGATGTGAAACCGGAAACACCTGCAGGCTTTAGGTGGGGGGATGGGCCCTGATGCAGACGCAGCGGTGTGGAGGGAGGCTGTCAGTTCCGGGAATGCTCACTTGCCCCTGGAGCGAGACCTTTGAAGCCCCGTCACCCTGACTTGGTGCACCTCGGGATGAGCCCCAGGTGATGCTGCTAGAGCGGCCACACTTGGGGTAAGAGGCCCCTCACCGAGCCCAGCCTCTTCCGCCTTCTCATTTATCTTGTCCTCAGCTACCCACACCTCCCTCCAGGCTTCCTTCTGTGATGGCAGGGCCTGAGCTGCAGGGTGGTCAGCCCTGCAGGAGCACGTCTAAAGGGAAGAACGCAGACCCCAGGTCTAAGCCCAGCTGATCTGGCACAAGAACTAGATGTCCTTGTCATTTGGTTTGAAAATGAGCCCTAGGACTGGTCACCTCACGCGGGACTCAGTGCAAAATGCAAGCATGGAGTCCCTTGTTACGAATGCACCGAGGGCTTCATGCTGGTGACAGTGGAGCATGGCGTCCTCGGGGTCCCTGCCTCACTGCAAGGCCTTAGGCCTGCAGACCGACTCTGCGCCTCCCTGGTGCAGGAATCCGTTGATGTCTGCATTCGCTGGGGTGGCAGCCAGGTGCTGGCTGGTGAATCTACAGCCTCCAGACCTTGGGTAACACAGCTGCCCCAAAGTCTCCATAGACTCAAGCCCCAGATCCCCCCAGAGCTGTGTTTGGGCTGATTTCTGCCCCTGCCTCCCTCCCCTCCCCCTGCAAGTAGCTCCTGGCATCTCAAACAAATCACTTGCATTTAAGTCCTTGACTCAGGTTATGCTTCTGAGGTCCCCAAAACATGGCAGCAGTGGCAGCGAGCAGGATTCTGCAACACAAGCCACCTTTAGCACTGGGTCCTGGCACCCATGAGTACCTACTGTGTGCACACCGATTTCTCTCACCTTCCCTCCTCTTGGGCTCCCTCTAGCTTAAGGATGCTGCCATCGCTATGGCCTTAGATGCCCCTCCACCCTGCTGCAGTTGGTGTGACTGGCCTTAGCTTTTTGAGCATCTTGAATTTGGTAACTGCATCGCTTTCCTGTCTGCAAACCCCACTGTTAAGTTCATTTCCTTTCTCCGTCATCTGCCTGCGGCTCTTTACTTTTTGGTTTCTGGGTTTGGAATCTTAAAACAGTCTGTGGTTCCTTTTTGTTTTTTGTTTTTGTTTTCTTTAAAGGTTGCAGAGATGACGCAGCATGAAAATTGTTTGTGTTCATGAAATGGCTGAGTTTACCTTGCTCTATTTTGGTCTGGAGCTGGAGGCTGCAGGAAATGGGGCAACCAGGGAAAAGTCTAGAAAGATCCGCCCCCGCGATGCCTGGGGCAGGACTTCCCAGAGCTGTTTCAGAAGCTTCCCAGTGCTACCCACAAGGCCTGTTTTGGGGGGACTCCCAGGGCCTCCGTGGATGCTTCCTTGTGAACAGGTCTGATACCTGTGCGAGGACTGACAGTGTGGCTCGGCCCTTGTCCCTGGGTTCCTGTTTAGATCACACGTAGGTTGAGTAGAATGACAGGGACTCGAGTTTTCCGAAATTCTGGGGCCCAAATCCTGGAACCTTAAGCAAGTGTGAAGAAAAACTGGGTCCAGACGTGAATGTGAGATCTGCTTTCTTCCCAGCTGCTGCCCCCTGCTTGCCTGAGTCATCTTGGTTTTTCCTACATGTGGAGAAAGGAGGTGACCCTGAGAGTGGTGTGACAAGAAATGGCAAAGGGGGTGGGAACCCAGAGCACCTGGGAGTTTCCAGCTAGAGGTCAGTTTGGGGTAATTTGACAACCGCGGAGTCCACAGCCAGGCCTGTGGCAAGTGGGGGTGCAGAGGTGCTGCAGGGCTCACCAGGTGTGTGTGTCCAGCCTGTGACCTGAAAGTGGGGTCCCCAGGGCGATCAGGGTAGAACAGGTGGGCTAGGGCCCCGGGAACTGGGACAAAACATACTTCCAGAATTACCTGTGAAATTCAAGAAGCACTCACCTTTCCTGCTTTAATCATATAAACCACAGGAAGTAAAACCAGTAAATCTCCACTGTTGCTAAGAGTAGCTGAAGGTGCTGTATACCTGGAGGATGTTGGCATAGGCACTCAGCCTGCATTTGGGACTGACTGTGCTCTGCTGGGTCCAGATGTGACCAAAGCGGGACTGGTTCTGGCTGAGAAGGAGCTTGAAATCTGGCTGAGGAACTAGGTGAACCCTAAGAATGATATGAACCAGTGGGACTCTAGCCTCACGGCTGCCCAGGGAAGACTTGTGCCTGGGGGGTGTCTGACAAGGATGGGCATCCAGGGCGTCTGGATGTTTCCCTGGGGAGCTGAGTGTGCACAGCTTTGGTGGAGGTAAAAAGGTAAGGAATGTTGTGGCGAGCAGTGGAAGGACATGTGCAAGGCCTGATGTGGGCTGGAGTGGAGGACGGTGTGTTGAGAGCGACCAGGCCCCTCAACAGGTGGTGTGACCGAGGCCCCTGCTCCCTGGAATTATTAATAGTGCCTCTGTTCTGTCCAAAAGGCTTCTTAGTGACATAGTCTCCCTAACTGGAACTCAGTAGGGAGTTTAGCTTTTTATCCTAAGAGCTAATAAGGGGGTTAAGGCAAGGCAGTTCTTAGCCCGTAGAATCTGCTGGAGCAGGGGTGGGGTTGAAGGTGTGGGTGGAAGTGGACCCTGAGATTCCTCCAATGGCTGGAGTCCCTTTGTCATCGAAGCCACCACCTGGCTGGACGAAGGCCCCAGGTTAGCATCTCTTCCACCTGAGGCGCTCCTGGGCTGCTCTTAGCTCCAGTCTCCTGCTTATGACAGGTGACGAGAGCACTCACCTTCCAGATATGGTTCAGTGGGCTCCTTTGGTGCCAGGCCTGTGCAAAACTGCTGTTGAGGGGGGAGCACCCGGAGGGGGCGCCGTGTTATGGCCCTGAGCTTCTTGCTTTAGGGCCAGAGCAAGGTCAATCCAGGGTCATTGCCATTGAAGTCTGCTCCAAACCATGGGGGCTGTGAGCCTCGCTCTGTGATGGCCCTGACCGTGAGGTCTCTTCCAGCCCACCCCAGGCCATTCTCACTGTTACCCCCCTTGTACAAATGCTTCCCTTGGCCCACAGCTTACGCACCACTGTGCCTGTATCGCCACTACCCAGAGCGTGACCCAGCATCCGCTGGGACTTTCTCACACGCGGGATGCTGGTTCTCTGTCGGCCCCGTTTGTCTCTGTGGGTAGCTCCATCTCTCAGGGCAGATCTACCTCGCTGTGCTTTTCTTCCCTTTTGCCAGCTGCGTGGTTCTGTGTGCAAATGCATTTGAGAGCCTCTTTCCCAGCCTCCGGGGCTGGCATAGACATTTCTTCGCAGCAGGACTTCTCAGAGCCTTGAAAGTGCTAATGTGCAGTGTGAAGTCCCTAAGAGGCGCTGTGTCACATGGTCTTTCCAACCTTATTTAAGTGTGAAGGCTCTTTTACTTTTGGCCTTCAGTTAATGAGATGTATTTTTTGAGACCTTGAAAGCTCCAAGCCCTTTGTCTTGCAGAAGGAGCAACTGAGGCCCAGAACTTGATGCCGGCTCACTTGCTTCCTGACCTTGTTGCCATTGCCCTCCTGGCCGCTGGACAGGAGAGTCCCAGGCCCTGTGGGCTCCCTCTGCGGTCAGCTGGCCTGGACCAGGGGCGGTGGGAAAGCTGTGGGTTGGCCCCCAGTTCCGTCTGTGGCAGGAGAAGATTGTGTGTCTCTGTGTATTTTTGCACCTTTTTGCCCACCGCGCCTAATTTTAGTCTTCCTGGAGGTGCACGGCCTTAAAAAAGTGTGTTTATGAAAAGCGCCGGGCCTTCCTGACTTCATCTTCCCGTCTCGGGCACGCCAGGGCTATTTGGGTGACTTGGTGGAAAAGCAGGGCATCCCTGAGTCAAGCCGGAGAGCTTGGGGTGCAGGAGTGGGTCTGGGTGCCTGGTGGCCTGGGTGGCAGGCCAACTTCCTCCTGGGCCCTTTGATCGGCAGCCCGGGCTTCCCTGCAGGCAGCGCGCAGCTGGGCCTGCTCCAGGTGCTCCGAGGGGTGTACTTTCCCAGCCTGACTCACCCTTCAGAGCCGCGAGCCAGCTCTGGCCCATGACATCATGCTGGCCTGGGAATGCTGGCCTCCCTCGCCGGCTCACTCTGTCTTCTGAGGAATGTTCTTTTCAGCTGCTCACAGCACGCAGAGCTTCGAAATGTCCAAGCTCACAGCTCTCTGAGGGCAGCAGAGCCAGGCTGTGGCTCCAAGCTGCTGCAGAGGGGAGCCTTTCAGGACCTGACTTCCTGTGGCCAGAAGCCCTGCAGGTGGTGGCCCCGCCCATGTCTATGGCTGCTGCCCACCTGCACCCTGCCCTTGATGGTCTCTCCTGTCGCACCTCGCACATTCTGCTCCCCTTGTTTCTCGTCACTCCCCACCCCAACCCACCCCACCCCGCGCATGTGTGATGTCCACTCTGTGGACCCCAATCAGCAGGCCTCACCCTTTTCTGCTGTCTTGGGCAGCCAGAGCACTCTTCTCTCTGCCGCATGATGGGGTCGAATCACCAGCTCTGTGTGAGGCCCTCCAAGACTTGGGGTGCAGGGCTTTGCCCTGGCCGTGTGGTCTCTGCAGCTCCTAGCAGAGCCTGAGGAAAGAGTTGAGCTGGATTGTGGTGAGAGAAGCTGTATTAGTTCCTCTGGCTGCTGTAACAAGTTCAGTGAGTTACAATTTTTTTTTTTTTGGTACCAGAAATTGAACTCAGGACCTTGCGCTTGCCAGGCAGGCACTGTGCCCTGAGCTATATCCCTGGTTTTGTTCAATGAGTTAAAGCAGCACAGATTTATTCTCTCGTGGCCCTGGAGGTCTGAAATCTGACATGGGTCTCAGTGGATTCAAATCAAGGGGGCTCTAGGGCAGATTCCTGCCATGGACTCCAGGGGCAGATCTGTTTCTGGCCTTTTCCAGTTTCTAGAAACACCTTGGCCCTTGACAAGGGACCAAAGCCTGCACTCGACTCCCTCTGACCTCTGCTTTTGTTGCCTGGTCTCCTCCCCCTGCTCCTGTGTGTCACGTAGGAGGACCGTGGACACAACTGTGGGCTGATCTGGAGAATCCATGGTTGTCTCCCCAGCCCACAAACCCCAATTGACCTCTCTGTGCCGACCCTTTTCACCATAAATGGTAGCAGATGCACAGGTTCTGACACTTGGGATGAGGACTTCTCTGAAGGGTACAATCTGAAGTTCATTTTCTTCTCTTTGATGATCAGATCACGTAGTTCTGGATTGGATTTCCAAGGTCTTGTACGACTCCTAAGGTCCTGGGTGCTGGGCCCACTAGGTGGAAAGAGGCAAATTCCTCTCAAAACCTTGAACCTGGGCCCTGAGAGGGGTGGTGCTGTGCAGGTGACAAGGAAGTGGGTACCATGTGTCTCTGTTGGAAGCTGAGTCTCCTGTGGCCTTCATGAATGGCCAAAGGAGTCCCAAGACCTAAGACTCTGCTTAGCCTTCAGGGCCTGTGCCAGGGCTGTCTTTCCTGCTGCTATATTGGCACATAGCCTTCCGGGTCCCTCTCAGGTCCAGGTTTCAGGCGTCCCATCCGGATCCCACCCCACCCGGGAATCTGACTCCTCACTCCTGTTGGAGGTCATGGGTGACAGTGCTAGAGGATCAGAGTGTCTCCGTAGCCTGGGAGCCACCAAAGGGAAAATGCAAAAGCCAACAAACAACCAAAACCCAAGCCAAACAAAACTCCTTCCTCCCACACTTGAGATGTGAGATACCCACCTTCTTTGGGAGTAGATTTCCCGGGGAAGGTAGGCCAGGAGAGGCTGCAAATGAACCCAGCCTGTGATGTGCAGGTCCTCCAGCTCCTGGCTCCAGGGAGGGGTCAAAAGGCCAGTTCACATGGTGTCCCTAGAAAGAGGTGTCCTCCAACCCAGCACCATACTGGCTGGCCTCAAGCTGGTAGTTAAATATTGAACTACCAGCCTAGTACCACCCTTGCAGAGCAGGGCTTGGCGGGGGAGGTTATGGATCTCACAGGGGAGAAGTCAACCCGCTGGGTCCTGCTGTTGTTTCTGTAATAAGAAGTGCATGTGAAAGTGGCCAGAACGTGACTGGGTTTGTGGTCAGATGGCTCCGATGGCCCCTTTGTGAGTTGGGAGGAGAACACATTGTCCACGCCTATGCAGTGCCAAAAGCTAGGCTGACCAGCCTGCCGGGTTTGTCCCATAGAGCCAGCAGAACGTGGGAATGTCCTGCTCCAAACCCATCAGATGTGGGGTGTGTTGCACCCCGTTTTCATTTGTGCTTGCTGAGTTCAGACAGTGTCGCTATCTGCCTCAGTGAAGGAGCAGCAGGTGTCAGAGTGCAGCGTGTGCACACGTTTTTCATGTGGCGTGTACCAACCTTAAGTTATTTGCATGCTGGTAGCATGATGTGTATTTGAGGCTTCTTTTGGCTTAATACAAAATCTGTACAAGTCACTCCTGAGGTTTTTAGTTCAGGACCTTTTTAATGTATTCAGAATTATTGTGACCAACACCACTGTCTTTATGTGAGAATGTTTGCATCACCCCAAAAGGAAATTCCACATCACCCCACTTTTCCAGTGTCCTACTGGAATCTATGATTTGCCCTGGCTGTGGCATAAAAGGGAATCATACAGTGTATGGCCCTCTTGGTGTGACTTCCTTTCCCTGGCAAAAAACTTGCAGGTCCATCCACTGTGTAGCATATGTCAATACTTCATTCCTTTTTATTGCCAAACAATATTCCACTAAATGGATTTGCCATATTTGGTCCATTTAGCATTTGGTGGACATTTGCATTGTGTCCGTTTTTTTAAGCTACTAGAAATAATGCTGCTATAAACATTTGTGCTTAAAATTTTGTGTGGATAAGAAACTTCATTTCTCAGACAACAGAATGAGTTAGATTATCTGGCAGTAACTCAGTGTTTTACCTTTTGAGAAGTGCCAGGACTGTCTTCCAAAGTGGAGGTGCCATCCACCTCACCTCCCATTGTATGTGTCCTCACCAACACCTGTGTCTGCCTTTTTTATTCTAGCCATTGCAAGGTGTGGAAATTACAGTCTTCTGGCCTTCTTTGGTCGGTACCCCATTTCCCCTCAGAGCAGCTGTACTGTGCCCTCCCCGTGTGCGTGTGGCTGGGTGTTCTAGCCAGTCCCTTATGGCAGGTGGTGTTGAGTGCCTTTTCTTGTGTTCACTGGCTGTCTGACATCTTTAGAGCAATTGGGATCACTGGCATAATCACTTTGCTATGTAAGTTCATAACGTGTTCTCTGCCATTTTCTTGACCCACTGGTATAAGAATAAACTGCTACTAATGATCTAGAAATAGCAGTAAAAGTAGAGTGTAGAACCACCTGCAAGGTGAGGATGGAGAAGACTCCTTACTTCCACTTCAGTTTCTTCAGTGCTTACCAGAATATCCACAATTTCCATGTCTTTTTGCCCTGATTTTAACATGTTTTATTTCCCAGAAATATACCTAGCACACGTTCAGTTTTACACACACCACCTTTTTGATCAGTATCCTAGTTCCCCTAGGAACAGCTGTGCTGTGCTCCCCTGGTGTGCATGTGGTGTGGTGTTCTAACCAGTCTCTGGGGAGATGGTTTGCTTTCAGTTTTTCTGTTACAAACAGTGTAACTGTTGTTTGGATTATCTGTCTCTGGAACTGACCACCCATGGTGGCTTAAAACAACAAGAATTTTACTGCACAGGAATTGGGCAAGGCTTAGCCAGGTGGTTCTTCTACATCCGGTTCTGTCTGTTGTGGTCATCAATGAAGCTGGAGCTTGGCTACAGCTGGGACATCCAAGCAGGCACCTTACCTGGGGGCTAGCTTGTTTCTCTCTTTCCCTGCCTTTAGACGCTCATCTGCCCCTGGCTCTGTCTCCCTCTTCGCCAGGCCTCTCTCTTCCTCGTGGTAATCAGACGTCCTGACTCAGTGGCTCACTTCCCAGAGGGCAGAACCAGAAACTACTAGATCTCTTGCATCTTGCCCGGGACCTGGCAGGGTCTCACCTCCATTGGGTCCTCCTGGTCACAGTAGGTCAGTAGGTCACACAGTCAATTCAGACTTCAGAGGTGAGGAACAAACTCCACAGCTGTATAAGAGAGTTGCATGTGGTGCAAACAGAAGAAATGTATTTGTAAAAAAGTCTTGCACAACTATAAACATCTTTGCACACTTGTCTGATGAGTTTCAAAGTTGATCAGTCCTTGAGTGGCTATGTGATCTGTTGATTGGAAGATCAGGTCACATAACCTCTGGGACCAAGACTTACTAAGTCTCCCCTTGGCACTGCTTGCAGTCATCAGGAGAAAACACCAACACTGGCATAGATTCCAGGACTCTCCAGAGAATTCTGGGAGTTTTCGCCAGGCCAGACTTTGCAGGGCTCTTCCCTGTGATTGACAGAGTTGGTATTGCTGTCATTTTACAGAAGAAGGCGCAGGATGAATAGGCTTGACCTTCTCCATTCCCCTACCTCCTGGATCTCACCCCCACCTGGCCTTTCCTGTGCCCTGCACATGCTGTGGTGACAGTGTGCGCTGTGGAGGATGCACGCCTGGCTCCTTGTGTCTCTCTTTTCTCCTGATGAAGTCAGCAGCTGACATGGCTTAAGTCTCAAGTTCTCAAGTCATATTTCCTGTGGTATCACCTACTTGTTCCCATAGAAGGTCTGTTGCTGTGGATAACTGGCTTCACTCATTGACCATCACTTTCCTAGCCTGCAGAATGGGTAGGATCTTCACTGCATGGCACAGGGCTTCGAGGAAGACTCTGAGCCCAGAGCTTGGAAAGCACCTGGGTTTGCAGGTGAAGGAACAGTGAAGCAAAGATGAAGGGACTCCTGGTTCCCTGGGGCCGAGGCTCCCTCACCTCCCACTCTCACCTGGCTGGGGCCAGGGAGGCCACTGTATTCAAGGTAAATAAAATGAACACAAAGGGCCTGTGTAGTGCTCTCCTGGCTGTGAGAATCAGTGTTCTTTTGTGATACTCCAGGTGGTAACTAGAAAGTCCAACTCTCCCCTGCTTGGGCTGGACCTGGCTACTGAGGAATTAATTCCTCCCTGTTGTTCCCTGCCCTCCTGCTTCCTGCCCAGGCAGTCTGTCGAGAAGCAGAGTCACCCCAGCAAGTCTCCCTCCCCAGATGCCTTCAGGAAAGGTGTGGTACTCTCGACTGTGCCTGGGACAAACTGACACTGTGACTTGGGAGAGGGGAGGCACTGCCTCTCAGTTGATTCAGGGATGAGTCAAAGCTCGCCTGTAACATCTGGCCCTCAGTGGCCTGGCCGGTAATAAGAGAATATTTAGTGTGTTTGGCAGGGCGTCTTCTGGGAAGGCTTAATTCTGTTCCCTGGGTTACCATTCACTGTTTTACTGCCTAAGAGGGCCTGTGTGAATGTCTGGTCACATTTTCCTGCAAGTAGCAGTCTTCCAACAAGATCGCACCCTGGTTTGTGACTTGTGTACCGTGGTGTGTGTATTTCCTGTAGGGGCCCTGGGGGCCTCGCTCAGTAGGAGAAATTGTTTTGACTTGAGCAGTGTCTCTGCTCCTTCTGTTAATTGTCTAGAGCAGCTAATAGTTCATTGACAATCTTGGGAACTCTCCTGGGCCAGGAAAGTCATCAAGACAAATTGGAGATGAAGATAGCAGGAAATTCTTGTTTGCAAGTTTAAGTACCATGGACACCCCCTCCCCCCCGCAAGCTCTGACATTATCTTTAAAATGACATGGGGAGAAGAAGAAAGTGGGTTGTGATAGATTATTTGAATTCACTTTGGACATGAGAGTCAAATTTAGGGTCTTTAAAATCCTCCGTGGCTCTAAAGAGATCTCCTTGCTTCTGTAATCTCTCTGTGCACAGAGTAGAATAAACCTGTTACAGACCAGGAGGGACTTAGCCTTGGCTGAGGAGGGTATGGCATTGTGTCTTGGGTGGTAGCTATCTTAATGATAGTATAATCAGAAGTCATATAGCATGAACATATATACTGTGTAATTGTCTTAGTCTGTGCTGCCATAACAAAATTACTTGAGACTAGGTCATTTATAAAGAATGGAAATTTGTGGTTCACAGTTCTAGAGGCTGGGAAGTCCCAGGTCAAGACTTCAGCAGAGTCAGTGTCTCTAGACGGTGCCTCCCTCAAGCCTCTACCAAGGGCTGATCCTCCAGGACCTCTGAAAGGTCCTACCTGTGATAGTGTCACTTGGGGGATTCAGTTTCAACAGAAATTTTGGGAGGATCACACTTAGACCCAGAAAGTGATTATAATTTAACATCTTATGAATCAGGTTATACCATATTACTTTCAAAGTGTCTTTTGGAGTAGATGGGGTAGGGATGACCTTTGCCTCTACCTCATAGCCCTGGTGATGCTGCCTATTTCTGTGGATTCCCTGCCCTGCCTCAGCCAAGCCCAGCCATGTAACCTGATTGGGACAACTAGATTCCCTGTCCCCAGATGTGGAGGGAAATGGGGACAAATCAGACTTGTTCCTTCTGAGATTGTGCTTGATGGGGCCACCCTGGATTCTCACACCTGCCCCAGCACTTGTCTCCAAGCCTGGTCCTTCATTCCTGTATAGGCTTCCCTGAGAGACTTAATCTCCCAACACATTGCTAGTAGGTCTCAAGTTAAAATAAATCAGAGACACTGGCCAACATGATGTACTTCCATCCTGTATTAGGCATATTGATAGACCTGGTCAATGTCTAATGCATGTGCTATGGCAGGCAGCAAAATACGGGGTCTCTGGGCCAGACAGGAAAGTTGAATGAGTGTGATCACCAGTAATTTAATAAGTAGAGGGGACTGGAGCCAACTGGAGACATGCACCTCGTTTCTACGAGCGTTGCTGCTCGGCTCCAGCGTTGTGCAGGCTCTGAAATGGTGACAGCTCCACCTTAGCAAAAGTTACGTCCAGGAGGACAGTCTGCATGCGTGGTTGCAAGCTTGGGCTTGCAGGAAGCCCGGTTGGGTCCCACCTACCTGGGCCCTTCTCAGTGGTGTGACTGTGGGCAAAAATCTTTGCTTTCTGAGGCGGCTGCAGCAGTACTGTCTATTTTACAAAGTTGTTTTAAGGACTTAGGAGTATGGTGCTGTCCAGATTTCTGGGCCTGGCCCAGTGTAAGTGCTTAATAAGTAGTTACCACATCTGACATGTTTATGTGTAAGCAGAGAAGATTCACCTTAACTCCCAGGAAAGTTAGGTAATTCTATAGGTGATAGAGATTGGCCAGTCTGGTAGTGTTTATCATTGTGCCTACACCCCAGTGCCTTGCACAGCACAGGGGTTCCAGTAATTTAACTCACTATGAAAGGCTCAATTTACTGAAGTTTGAGTCCTTATAATTAG
This sequence comes from Dinomys branickii, assembly GCA_004027595.1. Classification (NCBI taxonomy): domain Eukaryota; kingdom Metazoa; phylum Chordata; class Mammalia; order Rodentia; family Dinomyidae; genus Dinomys; species Dinomys branickii. Next base: position 8,716 of record PVLD010001302.1, on the reverse strand, counting down.
AAGTGCACAGGAGATACTATAAAGACTTTTCCCTGTATGCCAGACTCTACCTATCCACGCATGTGTCCACCCTTCCTTCCTTGCTTCCTTGCTTCCTTCCTTCCTTCTTTCTTCCTTCTACCCATTCATCCTTCCTTCCATCTGTCCATCCCCCCTTCCATCTACCCACCCATCCATCCTCTGTCTCTCACAGGGATAAGTTATGGTTCTACCCTTTTGCCGTTTAATTTTGCAAAAAGTGAGGAAGAATTGATGACTATTCTCTATTAATAATGTCTACCAGAGCCCACATAGTAGGCTCATGAAGAAGTCACCTGGTATGAAGATGAGGATTTCTGCACAAACTCCAGCCTGGCAACTTCCTGGTTAAATGACCTTGAGCAAGTTGTGATCTTACCATGCAATGGGTGGAGATAATACCCCACAGTTCAGGGTTGTGAGAAGTAAATGAGATGGGGTGTGTGGGGCCATTGGGACGGTGCCAGGCACGTGGTGAATAATCCAGGCAGGGTCACCTAATGCTTCCTGACTCTCGGTGACATGCAGGCTATATACTTCCTTCTTGCCTTTGCTCTGTCTTGCTGGGCTCCCCCTAGCAGTTGGTAAGGCAAGATCACCTTGTGGCAGCTTCCTGTTCCTCGTGTGTCTCTTTACCGCTCTTCTGTACTTCCTTTTCCTACCACAGCGAGGAGGGGTCTTTGTGCCTGATGAATTTGTTTTTGGAGGACTGGCCAGTCCCATTCTACCTCCTCTACCTCACAGGCCTTTTCTCTTCAGTAAGCAGTTTATTGTTGGGGTGACTTAGCTATGCTCCTGCTAACCCAGAACCTGTGTCTGTCTCGTCTTCTCTCATAGGGAGTCGGACCTCTTCCTCCTCGACAGCCGCACCCTCTGGGCCTCCGAGGAGGGCTGGCTGGTGTTCGACATCACGGCCACAAGCAACCACTGGGTGGTCAACCCTCGGCACAACCTGGGCCTGCAACTTTCAGTGGAGACTCTGGATGGTGAGTCCCTGGCCACTGTCCTTACTAGTTCTCCTGCGGCCCGTGCTCCTGAACTTTCAGGAGTCCTGGGCAAGGCACATGTTTGTTTCCCTCCAGACCAGACTTTCCTGCCCTTCCTGAATGGGACTCAGCACCCTACCTTTTGATCGAAACCCAAAGGAACCTCTTAAGTTGGTCACAGATAGATTGGGTAAGGCTTTGCTGCTCCAAGAGTGGTCCCACATCAACATGAGAGTCATCCTCATTTAGAAGTACAGAATCTCAGACTAGCCCAGACCTCCTATGTCAGAGTTTTACTATGGTTAGAGCCCTGAGCTGATACCTTACAGAATAGCAGTATGACAAGTGCCACCACAGGCTTCTTGACTTCTGACACATGGTATTCTGGGATGTCTGGTGCATGTTTAGTGGTGTCTTTGGTCTCTTACTTGTTAGGTACCAATCATATCCTTCAGGTGTGACACCCAAAGGTATCGTCAGACATTGCCAAAATGCCTTTGTTGGTGACAAAATTGTTCCTGATTGAGGATCGCTTTACTGGTTAAAGCATTAGTCTCTTCCTCATTAGTGGCTCTGAGTCCTAAATTCTTGGAGAATCTGTTGTTAGATGGCCCTCTCTGGCACCTTCCACTTCCTCCCAAAATCTACTTCCTTCCAGAAGGACAGACAGGAAGGTAAGTGGGGAGTTGGGAGTGGCCTATGCCAATATCTGCTTTCCCTAACTTGCATTTCTAATAAATGGGTGTGGTTTCTGGGTGTGTAGCTTCTTCCATCACTTTAAAGAAGAAAAGTAATTTTTTTTCACACTTACTTTGGAATAGGAAATATATAGCCTTGGCTTCATAGTCAGACATTATAGAAATATGTAACAGTAAATAGTGTCCCTCCAACTTCCTTCCCTCAGCTGTTGTTGAGTTCCACTTCTCAGAGTCAACTCCTGTTTTTCCTGTTATTAGGTACCTTTTCAGAGATTCTTCTCTTTTGATTCTTCTCCTACAAATGGTGGCACAAAATATTCAGTGTTCTTCATCTGACCAGTTACGTTGGTCATTGGTTTTGCTTATCATCAAAGAGCTTCCTCAATTATTTTAGGGCTTGTGTTTTGTGCCCAAGTGAAGCGTGAGTATGGATACGGTCCTCCCTTACTGTATGACGTGGACGACTTCCCTAACCTGAAGCTTTGGCATCCACATCTCAAACACATGGGTGGTAAGGGCACCTGGGCCACTGAAAGTTCATGAGTTAATATAGGAAGAGTATTTAAAATAGCAACTTAATGTACATGGAACTCCCCATCTTATTAAAATGCAAATTCTGATATGGGGGAACCTGCCTTTCCAGGTGGCCTCTGGGGATGCTGAGGGTGCTGGTCTCTGGCCCAAGCTTTGGCTAGTGAAGGCTTAGGACATGGCCTAACTATAGTGCACTCCTGAAGAAAAGCTGTTGTCATTATTAGTGCACCTGGTGTTTTCCTCATACAGACAGGGCAGGGGTGGAAACGCTTGTGTACAGGTCATTTTTAGTTGAGTGAATGGAGCCCTGGCATCAATTCCTGACAGTGACATTGTGCATGGTAATAGTAAGGACTCCTACTTCTCCTTCCTCACCGGTTCAGGTTCTCAAACCTGTCTGTCCTTGCTGATCTGCTTACCTGAGGACGGATGGCACCCAGCATATGACCTTGCTTTTCTCTCTCCTGTGTGAGGGGGCCCTTTTTCCACGTGTGTCAGCTGTAGTGTCTTCCCTGGACGCTGTCTGTCCCTCCCCACTGGCCATTGCTTTGACAGGCTGTAGGTCTTTCTCCTCTCCATTTGACTCTGCAATTGGAGCAGCAAATGTTTTCCCAATTTTGAGTTTTCTTTTTACTTTGATTATCCTGAATTTTGCCAAGTGGGTTCTGACAAAGTAGCTGAATTTAATCACCTTTTCCTTTATGGTTCCTGGGCTTTGCCTCTTTTTCTTCCTGTCAGAGGCCACTGCACTGTGGGAAGAACTGTCTGAATCTTAGGGGTGATTTAATGATGGTCCAGTTCAGGCACCTCTGTATATCTCTTCCTCCAGTTCAGGGATGTGGTTGTAGGATGTGAGGAGCAGGAACTGTTTACTTGTTTCCTGGTGTGGCCCCTCCCACCTCCCTTCCACCTTGGTGTTCCAGAACATTCCCTCTGCTTGGGCTTCAGAAAGCTCACCTGAGCCCAGGAGAGGTGCTACAGAGGTCAGGACCACACTTCCATCTGCTGTCCAGATCGGCCTTTTCTCCGCTGAAGGTATCCTCACCCCTGTTTTCTGATGTCCCATCCTCGTTCTGTGCTCCTCAAACTTAAAGAAGATTCTAGACTGGGTTTTTCCACTCTATACTATGAGTTAGCACACTAAACCTAGCTGACCTCAGTCAGCCTACAGCCTGCTTTTTCTCTCTTGGGATAGTTTTCAAATTTTTAATGATTGAGAAAAATTGAAAGACCAATGCTTGGTGACATGTAAAATGATATGAAATTGGCATTTCAGTGTCCATAAGTGATGTTTTATTGCACATTGCTACACTTATTTTTTTCTCTATTTCTCAGACTGCTTTTGTGTTTCAACAGCAAATTTGAGTAACTGTAGCAGAGATCCTGTGGCTACCAAGCTGAACACAATATGTCGTTTTCAGAAATACTTACTTACAGGGAAAGTTTGTAGTCTACTCTGTACCATTATTTCTCAAGCTGTGATTCCTGAAGTGTCAGTAGGTAGCCCAGGGAGAGGTAAAGGGTTTCCGGGTCAGTTAAATGTGAGGAATGCTATTTGGATAAACAGGATTCTCTGCAGAACTTATCAGAGCCTTTATTTGGCCTGTATCCTTTGTGAATCTCTGGGCGGAAATGCTGCACAGAAGAATTCCAAGCTTATCTGGCAATAAAGCCATCCAATTCTTTTTCCTTAAAAGCCCTCTGGAGCATGTGGGGGTGAGATAAAATAATGAGGCAAAGGTGAACTAGTTTCTCCTCTTCTGAGTGACTGTTGCCCTCAACTCGTGGATATTGGCTATACATTCGAGCTTGACCTCATGGTCCTGTGTCTCTGTCCTGCCTGCGCCGCTGGCTCATGTGGCTCAGGGTGAGTCACTGACTGTCCCTCATCTGGAAAATGGGATTAATCATTGTTTCCACCTCCAAGGGTGGTGAGATGGACCCAGGCAAGTGGAGAGCCGGGGCGCCACAGGAGGTGGCCGCCACATGAGTGCTTCGTGTCATTGTCTCAAGCGCTGCCTGCCACCACCCAATGAGCAGCTGCCCCCATCAGCATTTCCGTAGTTCAGGGGAGGAAACTGAGGCTCTCAGAGCCCACCAGGGCTCCGCCCTGCACGGCCCACTGGAGCACCTCGCCACTGTTTGTGGCCTGGTGGCCACAGGTACTGTGTTGAGTTAGGAAGAGGGTTAGGCTGTGCCCTGTCACTGGGCACCTGTCCAGGTTTGGGGCATCCAAGGCAGCAAGCTTGCCGTGGTCAGCCTGGTCAGGGGAAGCCTACGCCTCACACCTGCAGGGAGGGGCGGTGTGCACCAAGGCCGGCTGGCCATGTGAGTTGTTAGATGAGCAAAGAAACAAGCCAGTTTCATTGCTGAGACCCAGGCTCTGAGCTGGGGATGTCGCATAGCCCCCTCCCCAGTCATCCCCAGTGTGGCACCTCTCAGGATGACCTAGGGGAGCTGTGCGTTCTGGGTTCCGAGGCCGCCCTACACCCACTGATAGAGGCTTCTTGAGGGTGGGCTTATGAACAGGCCTTTTCCCAGTGCTCCTTGGGCAATGTGGGGCCTGACTGGGAAGCTATGCTCTGTGCCACTGTGCCTGGTACCTCCGGGGTCCCTGTGTCTCTCAGGGCGCTGGCTGGACAGGCTGTACTCAGGCCCTGGGCCTGAGCTTTCCCACAGATTCCCACGCATGTATGAGCCCAGCAGGACTTACCAGGGAGCCAGTGTTCCTTGGACACCTTGTTGTGCTGGGCTTGAGCTGGTGGCAGAGTCCCCTGGCATGTGTGCTGGGGGCCTCCCTGCCTTGAGGAGCTGCTGGACAGGCTAGCCCAGGCCCAGGGCCCAGGAAGGCAGGAAATGGAACACAACTTCGTCCAACACTAGGCAGTGTATTGGCCACTAGGCTACCTTGTGTAGAGGTAGAGAGCCCCTTGGAGGCTGGTCACCCCCGTACCAATGGTAGAATCCTGGGCAGACACAGTTTTAGAACCTTATACCTGGACTCCTGGGAGCCCTGTGTGTCCAGATCTCAGAACACAGTGCATAAGCGAGTGTACTCTTCCCTTCGCCTGGCCTGGGGAAGGTTTTGGGTCAGAGGTGCCCTTCTGAGACCACCCGGGCAGCATGCAGAGCTGCGTCTGCTCCTCCCCTAGCTGGCCATGCTCTGGGCCCTGTGCCTACAAGGGAGGGAATCCTGTAAACCTCAGGCCTCTGCGGCTCCCTGGGGGCAGCTGGGCATCCTGGCCTCAGCTCCCAGGGAGGGGGAGATGCCGTGGTAGCTGGCTGCTGTCCTTTTGTCTTTCTCTCGGTATAGAACAGATGGGGAGAGGCGGCCACTTCCCTGCCCCAGCCCCAGGGCCTGGACTTCCCACCCCTGGATCAGCCATGTCCTGTACTCCAGGCTGGTGCTGCAAATCAGGGCAAATGAGACACCACCCAGGGCTGGGCGAGGTCCTGTGCAGAGGGACCCCATCCTCCCGCTGAGGCTGGGCGCCCCGGCAGTGGAGCCCTCTTTCCTGGTTCCTTGTGGTGTTCTGGGCTGGTGTCCGCAGCTGTCAGGTTTGTGTGGTCTCAGCCCCGTGCGTCCTCCTCAGGGCTGTGTTCCCTCTCTGCTCCACGGGTGTCGTAAAGTCACCCACCTGTCCAGCAGCTGGGAGGAAGAAAAGGGAGAATCCTGGGAAACACTAGGCCCTGTGCCATACTCCTGAGTGTTAGGTTTTGTTATGGTGTTGCTGTTATTTTTAAAATGTAAGTGTTACCACCAGCATGTTCCTGATGGGGAAACTAAGGCCCAGAAAGCTGAGGAACTTAACTAGAGTCACAAGACTCCCAGGTGGGCTGAGGACTCTGTCTCAGGCCTCCTCGATGTTACTAAAATCTTCCAGGGAATGCAGTCCCCAGGGCTCAGACCTGGGGTGGGGTGGAGGGGACGCTGTGACTGGTGTGCTCTGCAGGGGCCCAGAAGGACCATGTGGAGCAGAGGTGCTGGTCTCCACGTGCCTGGGTCTGACCTGCCCGTTGGTCTGACCTGCCTGTTCTCGCCAGGTCTCCTTCTCTGGGAAGGAAAGAGGGGCTCCCTGCAGGACAGATTAAAAGATGAAGATAGGCCTGGTGGATAAGGAGCTGTACCCTGCAGGAGATGTCAGGGCTGAGTGGCTGGTCCTTTGGCCCAGCAGAGGAGCAAGCAGAGGGCTCCCTGCTGTTTGCAGATGGAAATGCTGGCTTGCTGCAGGAAGAGGACGCCCAGTGTGGCCAGAGGGATGCTCATCCTTGCCCACAATAAAGAATCCTGTCCTGGTTGACAAGGTCTCTTCCTTTCTCCCAGGACAAGGGAAATCACTGAAGGGCTGATTCTAAGAGGTTCTGGTGGCTTGGTCTGCCCCTCTCCTGGGGACTCAGCTCTCCAGCACCTGCTGGTATTCATTCCGCATCTCGGGAGTCCCGTGGTCCCAAGGCTCCTTCTCCCCACTACATCTCTGTATCTTGGAGCTGGCTGGGCTCAGACCACACGCTGTCAGACGTGTGTGGTGCCCCAGCCTCTGCTCAGGCATGTGAGAGCCCAAGTCCCGCTTGTCCACCACCTGGATGGGACCAGGTGCAGCGGAGGATCAGAGGGCATGTGCTCTCCGAGTGGGAGCTGGCCGCGGCAGCTAGGGAAGGAGGCAGAATGGCTGTGGAAACTAAACCGGTAAGGCTGGGGCTGCCGAATGAACCACCCATGGCGCAGCTGGCCCCAGGGTTGCTTCAATTCCTGTTTGTCCAGGAGAGGGATAGGAAAGAGAGGCCGATGTTCCAGTGACTGCGATGGTCTTTGGTGGCGTGAACAGAATTGGATCGTTGGGGCCAGGGAGGTGTCCCAAGTGTTAAGCGTGTTCTCACTTGTCACTTGGGCCTGGGTCCATCCTGAAAAGTGTCTGGGACTCATGTGTTTTCCACAGTGAATGAGGACCATTCTTCTCCTGTGGGCCTCAAAGGGGCAGCTGATGGCCCCGGGCCTGGAAAATAAAGAAACCTCAAGAAAGCAAAAGTGCTGCCCTTGCTGTGGGTGGGTTGTGTCCCCTTTTTCCTGAGAGGCCCTGGTTTTGCTCCCTGCCTGCTCCCTGGGATCTTTCCCAAGCTCACAGCTGCTCATGCCACCTGCAGGCAGCCAGTGGGTCTGTCAGGCACCTGCTGCCACTCCTTGTCCTCACCTCCCTCCCTGAACCCAGCCTCCAGGCACTTGCTCACCCCTGCCCTGTGCCTGCCTGCATCGCTCCTGCATCTGAAGCCTCCGTGGACACCCCACAGCCGGGCCTGGTACCCTTCCTGAATTGGTGGGGGTCCTTTCTCTCGATTTCTGCCAGGATTCCGGGTGGTAAACCGTGTATCAGCTGAGCCAAGGTGTGGATGCCGTCTCTGTGTTGTGATGTATGTGTGCTGTGGCATACCACGCACAAACCGGAAGGATGCATTCCAGAAACACACAACTGCATGGGTCAACCTCAAAGATTTCCAGATTGTCATAAGCCAGGCTGGAGGAAGCCATGTGTGTGAAGTATCTAGAAAGTCAAAGACGGGGGGACGTGATGAGCAAGTGCAGGAGGCTGTGGTCGGGAACCATGGTTTCTTGGCTTTGACCTGTCGATGTACGGGTTGGATAGCAGTGTGGGGCCCACCTGTGTGTTGTGTGGGCCCTTAGGGATGCCCCAGCCTCTGCTCTCTCAGTGCCAGTGGCATCTGTCTAGCTTTGACAGCATACATGTCTCTGGACATTGCCACATGTCCCCTGGGCGGGGTGGTACCCCTGCTGAAAGCCGAGGGGATGAAAGGCAGCCGGAGGGAAGTGTTGGGACCCGAGCTCCTCTGTGTCCTGACCCAAGCGCCGCCTGGCCAGATCCACATATGTGTTAACACTTAGAGATTTGCAAACCCAAAAAAATAAGATTGATTTTACTGTGATCTTAATTTGAAAATGAAGACTTTAAAAAGCAACACAACAAAAACAAAAGGTCCTTGAGGAAGGGAAGCCATGAGTCCCATGAAAGAAGCTAGTGAAAGAAGCTAAGGAGGCCATTGCCTCCACTCTCTGACTGCCTGGCGTTGTCACGCACCTAGCACAGCCTTCCTTCACGGATAAAATATAGGGTGCTACATTACATTTGAGTGACCACACATAACTGCTCAGTTTGAGTTCCAGTATTGCAAATGTTACTTATCTATCTGCAGTTCAAGTTCAATAGGGCATCCTTTTTTTTTTCTTAATTTGCAAAGTAGGACTTTTTGAGCAAATCCACAAGCTTTTCTTTTTTTTTTATTTTTTTTTATTTTAGAAACATAAAAGTACAAAAACCTATTGACAAACAGACACCCATTATCATAGAAAATAGTACAATCACAACTAATCTATAGACAAGGTGATATGGTCTCAACAGTTGTTGTTGCTTTATCCATTGATATCTTCGAATTGTAGATGTATGGACCCATATACAGACATGCAAATTT
>PVLD010001301.1:152107-209215 GCA_004027595.1 Dinomys branickii | reverse complement strand
TGTCTGCTGAGATTTCCGCTTCTACTCCCTACCCCAAGACCTGGCCGGGGCGAATAAACAGCTCGCCACCCCAGGATTCTTGCAGATAGGCCACTCAGGTGTTCCTCCCTGGGTGGAGCTCCTTCCCCCCTCACAAAACCCGTTGGGGCGCCTAAGTAGGTCTTCCCACCCGGGAGATCCCGCAGTCCTTAAAGCTGCTGTGATGTCTCTCGCTGGGCTGAGCTTCTTCCCAATTCAGGAAAAACCGGTTAGAGCGCGCACTTAACTCACCCTGTGATCGTGCAGACAGGAGTGCCGTTCACATGTTTTTCCCTGGATGGAGATTTTCCCCGACTCAGAAATCCCGCCGGCCGGTCGCTGTTGCTCCAGTTCACGCAGCGCTGGCTGCGGGGGTGGGGTTCTGAGCGGGATCCCGGAGCGCTGCCCGGTTTGGCGCAGTTTGTCCCAGTAGCTCGTTCTCTGTCAGGTTCAGGAGCTGAAGCCGTTCTTCCCTCCACACTCGCTCTGTCGGCTGGTCGTCTTCTTCCCGGAAGTCCTTATTTCTGTCTTCATATTGCCACATTTCATTGTTTGGGTGGTAATCCTCTGGGAGGTTCTCTCTCTGCTGCCTACCCGGTCGCCATCTTCCCGGAAGTCTCTTGGTTTTATTTTGAGTCAGGGTCTCACTATATAGTTCAAGCTGGTCTTGAACAATATAGGTCCAGCTGGCCTCATGAGGTAATCCTTCTGCCTCAGCCTCCTGAGTGTTGGGATTACAGGCATGTGCTACCATGCCTGCTATTTTTTTGTTTTTAATTTGAGACAGGATTTTTTTTTTTCTAGGTACTGGGGATTGAATTCAGGACCTTGTGCTTGCCAAGCAGGCACTTATTCCACTGACCTATATCCCTAGCCTGAGATAGGATGTTGCCATAGAGTTTAGGCCCGTCTTGAGCTCACTGTATATCCCAGGCTGGCCTTGAATTCTCAGTGATCTCCTGTCTCAGCTTCCCTGAGTGCTGAGATTACAAGTCTTCACCACCATGCCCAGTCTTGGTTTTCTTCTTATATCTTATATTTGTTCTTTTGATAAGATACATGTGTGAAATTATGTGAGCTCCAGATTGCTTTTGCTGGAGCATTGCGTACAGTAGGAGATTAATGTTACTATGCAGATTAGATTTGGGAAGCTTTCTGTTACTATAACAAATACCTGAGGTAAAACAACTTCTGAGAATAAAAGGTTTATCTCAGCTTACAGTTTTGGAGATTGCAGCTCATGGTCAGTTGGTACCATTGCTTTGTGCCTGTGATGAGGAACCTTGTAGGTAGGACCATGCAGGGGAGCACAGTAAGAGAGAGGGACAGAAGAGTCACACAGTCCCCACTGCTAGAGACCAGAACTCTTAACACAGACTCTTTGGGGGACATTTGAGATGCAAGCTGTCACAGCAGCTCAGGCTTTAACATTCATCAGAAGCCAGATGCATAAAGAAAATGCAGTGTGTATATGCGAGCAGTTCACTCACTGGTTGTTGAATAGAAGAGAGTTTCAGTGCTATTTCCTCAGTGTTAATTGTAGAAAAAATGAGTAGAGGAAATATCGTACCAGTGACTTGCCAACCTAGGTCATGGACAGTGATGATGAGGAATTAGCTTGACTTCCAATATAGGAAAAGGCTTTACTTTGAGACATTTGCCAGTGTTTGACTCTTGATTTGTGTGTTTTTTCCTGTTGAATGATAAAGTTTCATTATCTCTCACCTTTACTGTTGTTATTGGAAGCAGCAAAGAAAAATTAAGTGGCTTTCTAATGAAGGAATCATTTTCTAAGTTGTATATCTACTAAAACTATAACATTTTCAGTTCAAAGTTAGTATAATTGCAACTTTTCCTCCTAATGTTTAAGTGATCCTTATCTTTACCAGGAACTTTCAACAAGATATACTAGGATAGCAAAGCAGACTAATATTCTAGAAAGAATATTACCAGTAATAAGGACAGAATTATGATAGTTTGATGCATTAATTTTAATAACTTCTTTTTTTATAACTGTTTTGAGTCAAGACGAGAAAAGTTAAACAGAAATATGGTTCTCATTTTGACCAGACTGAATTTATTATGTAGTGTGCTTTCCTTCAAATGCAGAATCAGAGGTTAGGTTTTAAGAGTGGATGAAGCTATGGTTTTTTAGGAATTGAGTTAAAAATTCTTTCTACTGAATATTGTTTAGGCAATGTAATAAGAAATAATAATTGGAGCATTACTATTTAGGCAGTAGTTATTTTGGTTACAGGTAGTACTCCCCTTTTGAAAATGATAAATTGTTAGAGATGATCTAATTCTGTTTTATGAAATAGTTGCTTAGAGAAAGCATAGTTGTACTTGACCTATAACTTTTTTTTTTTTTTAAACCGGAAATCAAACTCAGGACTTTGCGCTTGCCAGGTACTTGCTGTACTGCTGAGCTATATCTCCAGCCCTTGACCTATAACTTTTATGAAATTGATCATGTTGTTCTTTCATTAATGTCTTCCCTTGTAGTATAATAGTACTTTTTTGGGTAGTTTGCTACAGATTTGGGGCTCTGTAGTTTAGAAATATGTTGTAAATTGATTGTAAGACTATAGTTTATGCTTGCTGATGTGGTTGCCTAGAAAATTATTTTTACTTCTTTGCAGGTTCTTGTTAAATCTTGTCTGTAAATTTTTGTATGTTTTGGTACCAATTCCACGTGCCACTTGGTATACGATTTAGTTTTTACACTGCCTTTCAACCCTGCCCAAAGGTGGGTGGAGCTAATGAAGCCTAAACCAGAGGGTCTTCCTTTGCAGAGGTCTCTATTTTATTTTATTTTATTATTATTATTTTTTATTTTAAAAGTAAAAGAACAAAAACACTAACAAACATACACACAATAGCACAAGAATAGTACAAAATCCAAACTACAGATAAGGTGGCAGGGGATCAACAATGGTTGTTGTATTACACATTGGTAGCTTCAAAGTGTATACTCAGGACAATACAAATAGACATACAAGATTGATCAAACAACTAATCACCGATTGTTTCCCACATCAATATGACATGAGACAGTAGGTCTCTATTTTATACACAATTTTTTTTCTTGAAGAAGCACCCCCTGCCCGTATTAACATCAGATCCCACAAAACCTGATAACTTTACTTTTATATTTTATGTTTTGGGATATACATAGAATATTGAATGGGTTTGTGTGTGGTGTCAGATTTAATATATCATGAAAACCATCAGCAGTGTGCCAGATGTTTTGCCTGTATTTAGTTGCATATTAAATTAAGCATAGCCAGTGGCCTACGAAGTCCATCTGTACCACTGCCAGAGGTAGAAATGAAGACGGCCTCTCACCCTGCTTGTCACACTGTTAGCTGCCATGGTATTTAGGCTTTGGAATTGCTCGAGCAAAGGCGAGCCTTTGTATTAAATTGAAATTTGTATTCTGTAAAGTGACTATTGAACGAAGACGCTTTTATTTCAGAAAGCAGTCAGTTTTTATTTTAGGTTACGTATAGACCAGTGGAAACAAATCAAATAAATAAGATTAGTTAGGGGCTTATTGAAGCCTGAACTCTAGAGAGAGGGAACTATTACACATGAGAGCCCATTGTATATATTGTCTGAGAAGGTTTTTCTATACTGGCTACTAATCACAGAAAACAATTAATGATTTTGCCATATAAATATGTATTAAGATCTGAAATTCATTCAGTTTTATTTGTATTCAGACAAGTATTAAAGCCACTCAAGATGTTTATTATTTTTTAGATGAACACCCCTTGAATTTGTCTTCATCAGCATAATCAGAGAAGCACAGACTCTTTCCCCAAGAGTGAGTGAGGTGTTCTGGCGAGAGCACCCTTTAAGATGGCAGACCTTGCAGATTGTCCCTCCGCCCAGCCTTTCCTAGAACAGCATTCAGACATCTCCGAAATTAGACCTGTGAAGTGCGGCTGAAACCAGAACAGATAGCTTGAAAATTTTATCATAATGTTGCTTTTTAAAGTCCTAAATGTCCTCTATTTAAAATGAAATTCTTTTGTATTAACCTTCTTTCATTTGCTAGCTTTCACCAGACTGCAGAATTGCCTGATTTGACTTTCTAATGCAGCTGTAATGAATCTTCTGGGAAGCCTAATGAGGGAACACACACTCTGCAACTCTATTGTGAAATATTCAGTCAGCACTGTCAGTGTTGCTGATTAGAAAGAAGGGGAGGGGAGGGAGTAGGGGGTGGGAGAGCAGAATGAAATACTAACGTATATTAAGGCTTAAAACCAAACATATTCTCTCAGGGATTTCAGCCTTTACTAGGCATCATGATGTGCAGTAATACCTTGATTAAATATATTCAGTAACTCCTTAATAAAAACATCAAGTAGGTTGGAGGTAGAATCTGCTTTTTAAAGCCAGAATTAGGACATTTGATTACATTCAGCTTTGACACATTTACTCTGAAAAAGCACTTGGAAAAAAAAAAAAACTGACCCATTTGTACACGCAAATTATTCTGTATATTATGCTTGAGTACCCAGCAGAGTCAAATATTTGCGAGCCAGTAAATGTGGCACCTCCCTGCCCCAGGCCCCAGAGGTTTAATAGTGGCTTTCAGGTGTGTGTCCCAGAGACGTTTGGGATTGTACTTAGCAGGAGCATCAGGAAAGGCCTGACATGGTGTAAGTAGTTTATCCCAGGTAGTTATAATTGTAGCAGTGTGTTTTTGGTTTATCTGTGTGAAAGAAATTGAACTCTAGAATTTAATAATTAAGGATTTATTAGTTAACACCAAATGTTATAATGGGCCAGATTCCACTGCATTGAAACAGAATTGCCATTTCCATTAGCATTTTTAAATTGAGGAGAATTGAATTTAAATTTGGAGTGTCTTGACTTTAATGAGTTCACATTTTAAAATCATTTAAAAATTCATTGCTTAAAAGGCAGATTTCCTTTAATTTTAATGAAAGGCAACATTGACACTGAAAGATCAGAATAGGTAAGTGAATTAAAGCGTTCTGGCTTAAAAAAAATCTGAATTCCTTGTTTAGAATACTCTAAAATAAAGTTAACATAAAATGCCTGCAAAAAGACATAATTGCAAAGAAGTTTGGGGTACGAAGAATTCATTTTAGTTTGAACTGGAAAAGGTGTAATTCAAAGGGAAGAGGCAGTGATGGAGAACGGGGAAATGTATTTTTATTTATTTATTTGTTTCCTTTTTTACAGGGAAGCATTTTTAATAATAGCTTGAGTGGTTCGATGAAATATCTGATGGAAACCCCCAGGAGAGGAAGATTATACTGGCGAGAGAGCTCTCTATGAATCATTTACGCTAACCTCTTGCGGAAACACAACTTGCATTTTTAATGAAGGATGATTGCATTTCATAAACAGACTTTTAAAAATTAAAATAATATTGATCCTTCTTCATTTAGGCTTATTAAAATAACATGCTATATGTCTTTTTCTAGTAGCTCAGGACATAGCAGTATTTTTAAACAATATAGTTTAATTTCTAATAAAATTTATTTTTTTGGTCTTTTTGAGCTCACTTTGTAGCCCAGGCTGGTCTAGAACTCAAGAACAATCCTCCTGCCTCAGCCTCTTGAGTAGTGGGAGTGCTAGGATTTTAAGCATGTGCCACCATGCCTGCCTGTAATGAAAAGTTTCTTTAGGATTTCCAAAATATTTCTTAGTATAAAAACATTTATGAAAGCAAACATAAAATGGTTTAAAGTTTAGCACTTTGTTTATAATATAAACTGTCTCTGGAGTGGTTCCTTAATTTCTTTTGAACATGTCAGTTTCCTATAAATAAAATAGGTTTTGTATTTGAAATACTGATTGTAGCATAGAAAAGGGGACAGGTGAGGTTTTAGGAAACCTTTGTTTACTTAGCCTTTTGGCTGAGGACAAAGTGTAGTATCTGTCAATTTGTCAATGTTCTTTTATAATTTGTCCCTCGAGATACAATGTGTGGTGTTATTTTGAACTTTTCTGAATTACAGTTGTGTGTCATTTGATAGACTTTTCTTTCCACATGAATGTCTCTTGTCAGGATCATAGGGATAATTAATTTAATGCCCTCCATATTTCTCATAATTATATTGTGATGCTGAGCGTTCCTTTCCTTTTTTTTTTGAAAAAAAAATGAAAACATGTTCTTGAGCTAAGGTTTACTAGAATATAAAACTGCAAAGAAATGCTTTTCTTAGGTGGAAGGATTAGAAATTTAAAAAAATGAAAATTCAGGATTAAACCTTTTGGATGAATGAGTTTTTTCCCTGGCTTGAATAGCAGAACAGTGAGTGCAATGAATAAAAGCGCAAACCCAGGAGACCGGGCGTCTGGGCTCAGACCCCTCCTTCTGCTTCTGGCCATGCGACATGGGTGAGTCACTTGGCTGCCTCACGTTCTTCAGTGTGTAGGTGGTGATGATAGTGGCCCCTCGAGGCCGGTGTGAAAATTAAGTGAGTCTTTGCAGGTCAGGGCCGGCTGCAAAATTAAGTGCTGCGTGCATTTTGCCTACCATTACTTCAAATTAGTCTTTTGGCCCCTTTAAATCCGTGGCAGTCATTAAAGAAAAGTTATGTGAGGGAATGTTCCCATAATAGTCAGAAGCAGGAATTTTTAGGTTTGCTTTTCTGGTTTTTTTTTTTTTTTTTTGTGCCTCACACTTAACTAGATGAAGATACTAGTAGTGTAAGTTACTTTTAATTCTTTGTATCTATTGATCGGTTGATTGCTTGGTCAATCAATTGTACTGGATGTTGAGTCTAAGGCCTTTGCACTGAGTAACATCTCCAAGCCTTTTTATTTTTCTATTTGGAGACAAGAGTCTTGCTAAGTTTCCTAGACTAGGATGGAGCTTGCAGACCTCCTACTTCAGCCTTCTAGTGTTAGAATTACAAGCATGTGCTACCATGCCTAACTACTTCTCTTTGGGGTGTGGGGTGGGAAATGAAGGGACCGTAAACTAAGATTTGCTATAAGAGTATTGCGAGGTAATATACACTGGTCTCTGTTTAGCTTACCAGTTGCTATAGAACTATGCATAATACTTTGGGCTTTGCAGAGTAGCAGACTGTGTACTTTACATTTTCTTTTCACCTGACAATTTAGGTGGGATCTGCAAAGCAAAATAATGAGAGTGCCCCCGGTGTGAGGTGAGGGCAGCGCAGGGCCCAGGAGGGGTGGGGCTCCCTGCTTCCGTGTCCTCCTCCCAGTTCTCCTCTCAGTTCTCCTCTCACAGAGGTTTCCACTAGGTGCCGGGTAATGGAAACGTTTCCCATCACAATATTACCTTTATTATAATAGGTTGCTGTGTAACCAGAGATAAAAGGACTCATGTTATTTTTTAAATTTTTAAAAAAGTGAAATTACATGTGGTCAGGCTGAGCTGTCACATTGCTCTTGAAATCCTGGGCTGCTGGTTTGTAATGGGCAGCACGGAGGGACCCTGCCTACTCCATGAAGGCTTCCTGCTGCTCGCCAGAACTGGCAGGGCTGTGGTTTCAGGAGGTGCCGTAGAGTAAGAGAATTAATTTGTTCTTACTGCTTTACCTCGTTGTTATGGTTGCAGAAGGATGTGTACTAAGGATGCAGCTATAAGGACTCAGCCTGATTATAATTTAATTTTTTAAAATTAAAAACGAGTGGAATCATGTTATTTCTAAATATTATAGGAGTTTCTTCCCTTTGGGAACAATGCTGATTTTAGCTCTAATTAGGAAATGGACAAAGTTTAGTTTGGGTCTCTCCCTCTCCCTGCCTCTCTCCCTCCCTGCCTCTCTCCCTCTCTCCCTCCCTCTCTCCCTCTCTCTCATCCTCTCTCCCTGTTTCCCTGTCTCCCTCCCTGCCTCTCTCCCTCTCTCCCTCTCTCCCTGTCTCTCTCCGTCTTCCTTTCTCCCTCTCCCCTTCTCCCTCCCTCCCTCTCCTCTCTCCCTTCCCCTCTCCCTTCCCCTTTCCCTCTCCCTCTCTCTCTCTCTGTCTCTCTTCCTTTCTCCCTCTCCCTCTCCCCCTTCTCCCTCCCTCACTCTCTCTCCTCTTCCCCTTCCCCTCTCTCCCTTGCTCTCCCTCCCTCTCTCTCTCCCTCTGTCCTTTCTCCCTCACCCCCTCCCTGTGTCCCTCTATCCCTGCTCCTTTCAGCATTGGGGGTTGAACCTCAGACTTCGCACATGCTAGAGAAGTGCTATTCCACTGAACTGAACCCACAGTCCCCTCTACTTGTCTGTATATGATCTTCCTACTTTTCCCATCAGTCCAAAGGAGCCCTTGTGTTGACTGGCAGCTTGTTGCCACACATCCCTCAGCCCTGCCACGTTCTCCAGTGCTGTACCTACCAACCTGAGCTTTTGGTGGGTAAAGACTTAAGCACTCAGCGCTTCAGTTCTCAAAAAACTGACTGAACTGTTTCACATGGTGTTTTAGAATTACTCTTTCAGAATGATTTAAAGGAAGGCATAAATCAATGAGTAGCCTTTATTGCAAGCTTACTACGTGCTACACATTTTGTTATGCTTCTGCTACGAGGTTAACGAAATTTTATCACTGTAGTGACATTATAAAATAAATGCTATTATTTTTACGATTTTCAGATGAGGAAAGTGAGGGTGCAGATAACTGTAGATTCAGCCAAAGGCCACACTGAGCTATATTCTCAGTTAATGATATGCCTACTTTTTTTTTGGTACTAGGAATCGAACTCAGGACCTTGTACTTGCCAGGCAGGAGCTTATACCACTGAGCTATATCTCCAGCCCAAAATCTTTCTTGTTTTTTTTTTTTTAAATTAAAATTTTTTTTTCTGGTACTGGGAATTGAACTCGGGACCTTGCGCTTGCCAGGTGAGCATTTGTGCCTCAGAGCTACATCCCTGGCCCTATTCTCAGCTGTTAACTTTTTTAAATTTTGAAAATGGGTGTTACTGAGTTGCTAAGTTACCCAGACTGGGTTCACATTTTTCATTCTCCATCACGCTCCTAGTGATGGGATTACAGGTATGTGCCACCATGCGTAGTTCAGAGAGAGTAATTTAAACCAGAATATGCAGCTAGTTAGTGGTAAAGCAAGGTTCAGACCCTGGCAACAAGGACTCTCAGGTCAAGTGCTTAGCTACCTGTCTGTCATTGAGCATGAATTTCCAAGTGGTCGTGTTCAAGTGCTGGGGAGGAGACAAGTCACATATTTGTAGGTGCTCTGGGGAGTAGGAGGAGAGGTGCAGAGGGTTTTGTCTTTTTTCTTCAAGGTGGTCCACATTGCCTCATAATTAGCCTGTTTTTCCTAATTCCTTTCCTTCCTGTTGTGAATGTCTGCTTAAGAGTATTGGTTCTAGAGACAGCATTATGTTTATTTATCATTGAGAAGAGTCTTACTGTATTGCCCCAGCTGTCTTGAACTGGCTAGCTCAAGTGATCCTCCTGCTTCAGCCTCTTCAGTAGCTGGAACTACAGGTGTGCCACCATGCCTGGCTGATACAGAATTAGGTGAAATCCTCAGTTTGTGTATTTTTGAACAAGATACCTAACCTCTCAGAACTCATTTCCCTATGTCTAATATGGGGATAATATTGACACCAACTCTTCAGGTGTGGTGAAGAGCATATCAGAGACTAAATCCAAAGTGGTATGTCCTGGCGATGAACCTGTAGCATGTGTGCCACAGCAGGCTATTTGTATCGTTGCAAACTCTAAAAGTTCACCATCACTGTCCTATTTCATCTAAGTGGCCCCCCTCCCTCCCCATGTGGGCAGGGATGGGGTTAGTGAATATTTGTGAATAGGGGCTGCTCGAATAAATATCTTCCAGGGACATTCCTTTTTTTGTTTTTATTTTTCGTACTGGTAATTGAACTTAGGACCTTGCGCTTGCCAGGCAGGTGCTTATGCCACTGAACTATATCCCTAGACTCCAGGGAAATTCCTGAGAGAAGCTGGGATTGTCTGCTGAAGAGATCCAGTACAGGAAGTGTGCTCAGACATGTCAGACCCTTTGGAGCAGCTTGGCTCACACCCGGGATAATGAAGGCTAGTACTTGCTTTTGAGGTGATGCGTGGTTGCTTGAAGCAATCAGAGACAAACTGTGACTACAAACCGAGCTAATTTGAACACTTCCTGAAGATAATAAACAATAGAGACTAATTTCAGAGAGCATAGAAAAACAGATGATTTTGTATATAGAAAATACATATTTCAAATGACATCAAAAAAGGAATTTCAGAATATGAAAGAAAAATGATTTTTATATAGTGATAGCACTAGCTTTTCCAGTCTCCAGGTAAATAATTTGTAAAGCTTGTGTTTTGCAAAAACAGTAGAATAGCAAGCATCCCCTAGTATTACATGCAAATGAGAGGTAAAAGATCCCTGGATTCTATTACTAGGTACTTAAAAATTACCTCTTCTAGTTGGTTATAAAAATGACTCTATTAAAGCCTTGAACTCTTAAGCTGTGTGAGAGATCATACTTGAAGTACAAAGGTGGCATTTAGGAAAACGAAAGCCCACATGTTAAAGGAGAGCTTCCAAATCCACACTGTTCATAAGCATTTAATAGAAATTTAGGGTGATGTTGAAAATCTCTGATACTCTTCCTGTTAATAATGTAACCATTAATTCTGAAAAGCTGAGTTATCTCTAGCTATTTCCTTCATGAACCTTGGCAGATAAGGTAGAAAAGGTGTGTAGGATGAAATGTCTATAAAGGAATGTAGTAGGTGTAGCTTTTCTAGAATTGTTTGCACATTTCACTCTCATTTAAATGTTTAACTTCTCCTTCCCTACTTATCATTTTCGTTTCTCTTACTATCCTAACTACTTCTGTTTTTCAGGATAAATAAGGCTCTTTTTATACACAGCTTTCATCAAAAGCCAGATTGTTTCAGAGCAGCATTGCTTCACTATATTATGCATGTGCTAGGGAGTGAAAACATGTATATGCATATATTAATCAGAAGATTTGAATTTGTTTTTGAAAATTACTGAGTATTATTTGCTTTTCAGGCGAATGTCTATACAGTGGTAAACTTTTATTGATAATTGGTGTGACATTTTCTGTCTACTGAGTGCAGCTTTTGACCCTCACAAAGGATGTGCACAGAGCCCATCTTGGCCTGGCGGTTGCAGTGACAGGGATTTGTGTGCTGAAGTGAGCTGCTGCAGGAAGCTTGGTGGTTCTCTACTCACACCGCACCCTCAGCTTGAAGCATCCCTCTCCTCCTTTCCTAGCAGTTTCTATAAAACAATACTTGCTGTGTTTACTGTCTGTTTGGTGCCTTATACTGTCTTGGTGGAGGAAAACTGTATGTTACGATGTCCAGCTTAAATAGTGTTTGCTTGTGGCATTTTAAGGCACTGATTTGTTATTAAAAATGTGATTCCAGCAGTAGGTAAAATATACTTTAACCCCTAGTTTAAAAGGAACCATTGATGATTTGTTACAATAGTTTGTGATGTTTAAATATAGGCTAATCAGTGGCAAGAACACGGGTGAATGAACATGTGCATGCTTGTGTGGTGAGCTGAGGTCTTCAGGCTCTGATGAGTTAGCCCTGTTTTCCCTGTCCCTGATTGTGTTTGCAGATGGAGAGTGCATCTGAGGACAGTGTTGGAAAAGGGTGGGCGGAAGACAGGACAAGGGGCACCATGACCAGTGAGGGCATGGTGGAAACTGGGGTTCAGGGTGAGGAGGCTCTGAGCAAAGGCAGTGCTGGGATGGGTAGGATGGAGAGAGGGACCTGTGAGGTGTGGGCAGTGGGAGAGGGGCCTACGGGCAGGCACCAGCCTGTGTGACCATGGATGAGGAGCCACGGGTGTGAGTACTTCATTGTTGCTGAGTTCACTTTCAGTGTAAAATAATGGAGATAATTACTTTCTTTCACAAAGTTGTCATCTTGAGATTTAGATGAGGTTATATGTAGATGTGTAGTAAAGTATTATAGTAAGAAAGGACAAGTAAATATTCTTAGTCTCTCTCCTTCTCTCTGGTACTTAGCTACATTCCCATCCTTTTTAGAGACAGGGTCTTTTTGAGACAGGGTCTTGCTAAGTTTCCAAGTGGCCCGGGCTCAAACTTGTGGTCTTGCTCTATCAGCCTGTCAGAGTGCTGGGGTTACAGGAGCGTGCTGCTACAGCCCATTCTAAGTGTACCTTCTCCTTTGTTATCTCTAGTAACAATTAGGGTGGGGAATACTGCTAATGAGACAATTAGATTAGAATCTAAGGGAGGAGTAGGTTTGGGGAGTAAAATTTTTATGGGGTATTCAGTCAGGGGATTAGTTTGCTGTTTGTATGTGGGCCTTGAGTTTAGGAAAGAATTCTAGAAATCGGTAAGGTGACATTTACATCAATTTTATGTTTCTTATTGTTTTCTTTTTTGGAGACAAGGTCTTTCTATGTAGTTTAGGCTGGTCTTGAACTCACTATTTAGGCTGGCCTCAAACTCAGGTGATCCTTCTGCCTCAGCCTCCCAAGTGCTGGGATTACAGGCAGGTGCCACCATGCCTGGCTTGTTTCCTGTTGCTTTAATGGTCAAACATCACACCTGACGGGATTTAGTGCTTGCTTCAGCAGTGCATGTACTACAATTGATGATAGAATTTGTTCTGTCAGAATATCATGTTATGAGTCATGTGATATAAAATCATACGTACCCACACATGGAACTTCAGTAGTTTACATATTCCACAGGAGAATTCTCTC
Source organism: Dinomys branickii (assembly GCA_004027595.1). NCBI lineage: Eukaryota > Metazoa > Chordata > Mammalia > Rodentia > Dinomyidae > Dinomys > Dinomys branickii. The sequence continues at coordinate 196,501 of PVLD010001301.1, read as the reverse complement.
CAGCGCTGTATAGATATAGCATGACATAGCATTCTGTTCTTTTTGTTAAAAAGTACTCAAGATGTATTTGAAGGGTGATCTTAGTGATGTGTGCATGCAGGTTGAGCAGCAGTTTCATGACATTTTTTGGCCTTTATGTTAAATTAAAGGTAGTGACCTCTCAAATGTGTGTAGCACTTGTGCTGATCAGTGTAGCCCTAATTTTTCTTAATATTCTAAAGCACAGTGGTAATGGTGCTGGCAAATAAGATATGCCAAGAAAACCCATAAAGTGTTTCCTTTAAGTTACCATGTTATATTATAGAAAGCGTTATTGGGGTACAAAAAATATTTTGAGAGACCACACTTTTATTACAGTATATTGTTATAATTGTTTTGTTATTGAATATTATGGTTAATCTGTTACATTCCTAATTTATAAGTTAAACTTTATCATGTATCTGTAGGAGAAAACATGGTGTGTGTGTGTGTGTGTGTATATGTATATGTATATGTATATGTATATATATATGTGTGTGTGTGTGTGTGTGTGTATATATATAGGGTTTGGTAACATCTGTGATTTCAGGAATTCCTAGTGATCTTGGAACATATCCATGAATAAAGAGGAACACCATAGAAAGTTTTTAAAGTACCAGAATAAAACTTTAGAGCTCTTCATTCAGTCTTTTGAAAGTGTGATATAAACCATCTTATGGGAAGAATCAGCTGCACATGTCAGTTCTTCCCTTCCCATGAGTTCTCATCATTCAATTTACTGAATTTCTGGGGTTTAGTGGAGCACAGAGCTCATAAGCATGGCAGTCCTCTACATTGGGGGGTTGCAGGCTTTCTATAAAGGGCCAGCTATAGCAAATACTTTAGGCAGGGTTGGCTGTATGCTCTCTGTTGAAACAACTTAGATCTGCCACCGCAGTGGGAAAGCTGCCAACCATACATGTATGGCAGTACATCGGTGAGACTGTGTTCCAGTAAAAGTTTATTTACAAAACAGACTGTGGTCTCTTGGCCTGTAATTCCAGGTTTGCTATCCTTTGTTCTAGAGTGCAGGGACCTTATTTTCACTGTGTCCCAAAGGATGTTGTTATTTTTATTTACTGGATTAGAACCTCAGGATTACTTTTATTAGATTTTGTTCAAAATTAATTAATAGATATTTGACTGTGAAACATTGCATCTTAGTTTTGGGTTCTTTCTTGAGACATACTTTTTTGGCATAGAAAGATAGATTTTTCTTTCTCTAAGCAAGATTTAACAGACTTGATTTCTTAGCCTTATGTGAATCTCAGTACTTCTCCCCTCAACCCAATCCTGGTCACAACTGATGCAGTTACATTACTGGTGGTATATAGTAGAACATGCCTTTGAATGAATTGTTAAATATGAAGGATAGAAAGTCTCAAGTTGTGGTGGGTTATAGGTGCTTGCTATTAGATTAGAGGGATGATTTAAATTTAGTTTGAACCCTTATCAGGTTGCTTACTGTATGCTCAGTTACAATGGATGTTGGTGTGTGTGTGCTTTGCATTTATGATAGGTCTTGGTTGCTGTGGTCCCTCATTAGCTTCTTAAGGTCCCTTTGCAGCTCTGGTTGCCTGGCAGGGGAAAAGTCAGGAGCTGTTAGGAGCTATGAGGACAGCTGCAGAAGTAGCCTCTGGGGAACACTGAGCATATTGACTGAGGTTTGTGTGTGTGGTTGTATGCGAACTTGGGGTTTTACTAGGCAGAACTTGTGGCCACATGAGTTAATTAGTGTATGCTGCAAATGATCTTTGTTTTAGGGATTCTGCAATTTGAGCTCTTTAATAAATTTTAAAAAATGTAGATCAGAAAATTTTGTTTTGGTGTATTCCTGTGTTTTGTGAATTTACTTCTGACCTTTAATAATAGTGAGTAATTGAAATATTGTAGGTTTTAATAATGGCTACTACTAATCCATTTAAAAAGGTCAGTCAACAATGAAAGCTTCAATAATTAGAGCAGTCTTATGATTAGAATTTAATTATTTCAGGCTCACAAGAATATTAGGAGACTCTAGAGGGCAGTGTAACTCAGTATGTTCGTGCTTCTGCTGGCACGGAAATTTTACTTGGGAAAAGTAATTAGCTTTGCAAGAACCATCCAGGTATTCTCCACTTCTTCCTTACCATATGGTGACCCAGTTTGGTAGAAGTATGAATTTTGGAAAGAAGTGATCTGGTTTGGCTTATAAAGTTAGATGACACATCATGATTTATTTGGCTCTAAGGAATAGCCTTGTTTGGTTTAAAACATAGTGGCTAAAGCCAGGTGTGGTGGCACATGCATTGTAATTTCAGCATTTGGGAGATTGAGGCAGGAGGATTGAGATTTCCAGGCTCTCCTGGGCTACCTAATTGAGTTTCAGGCCCTGTCTTGGAAGAAATAACCAATACAACATTCTGGCTTAGAAAAACTGGAATTCTGTTACTGATTCAACCCAATTGAATTGATGTTGTATTTTAGGCCATCATGGAACAGTAAGCAAAAGAAATAGCTCATGTTTTGTTTTCAGATCTTTTCTCATGTGGGGCGTGAGTGTGCCCTCTGTTAGAGAACTTACTCTTACACATTTCCTAACAACTCAAGGTGGAATTGTTGAAACCATTGCTTGGTTGGGTTGCTGTTAGTGCTGAACCTCTTAAAACTTGTCAAACGTTTGCATTTAGCAAAATCTAAAACATTGTGTCAATTACCTTTCCCTCCAATCCTTAAACTTGTATTTCCAGGGAAATCTAATCTGTATATTTTTGGCTCATTTTACCCGTAAGTCATCAAATGTAATTAGGAAAGAACTGTTTTGGAGTCTAAAAGTTTTTGGAGCTTTTGATTTTTTTTTTTCTGCATCTAAGTAGAAAGTGGTTACAAAGGGCAAGTTAGTATTTTAGGATGAAGATTTTAAATCATGAACTGCATTTCCCTGCCTCCAAAGACAGAATCTTACTAGGTAGATCCTACTAGGTAGTTTAGGCTGTCTTGAAGTCACTATGTAGCTCAACCTGGCCTAAAACTCATGGTGATCCTTCTCTTCTAAATTGCAAATTTGGAAAACTTTTTGTTTCTGTGATCTTCATGTTACTATAGTGTGATATGTTCACTGGTTAAATGTGACAGACATTTGGGATTTTTGAGTTTTTAGTTCTAATTTTGACCTTAGAATGACTTTAAACAAAATATAGGTATTCAGTGTTTTCTATTTCTTTATCTTATCAAGGATAATTTAAGGTTACCATTCATGCTTGAAATATGTGTTTGTTAACGTATGTTGAAATTCTTGGATGAAAGATCCTATACAAGAACAAATAATACAAATTTAAGAAAATACCAAACGGAGAATCTGTTTTTGGTATGTTCATATTAGGTTATAGATGTCAGCTAAAGTGATATTCATTCATTCTCTGTCCCTGTGTCGGTCTCTGTCTGTGTCTCTGTGGGTGTCTTTCTCTCCATTACTAGTTGTTGAATCCAGAGTGCTCTACCATTGAGCTATATCCCTACCTCCTTTTTTTTTTTTAAATTATCTGACTGAGTTTTGCTAAGTTGCCCAGGCTGGCCTCAATTTTGAGGACAATTTGTTTCAGCCCCCCAAGTAGCTGGGATTATGGACTACACGTACATTGCCACACTCGGCTTCTTAGTCCTCTTTTTCCTTACTAAGAGAATTATTCCACTGCAACATGGTCTTCTACCTCTGGTTGGATAAAATAGTTATTTGACCTAGTTACAAGTATTTCTGTGTTGGAAAGAAACAAATCAGGAATTTTTAATAGAAACAATAGATTGTGTTTTAATTTTGTTACTGTATTGGGTATAGCTTTACCTCTGGTAATACCTGTGTATATACCCTTTCCCCCATCCTAGTCATAGAGAATCATATGTAGTAGCTATTTCCTATGTATGAAATGTACAGTATACATCAGAACTTGAAACTCAGTGTTTTAAAAATTTACATACATAGAATTTATATGGTTAAACAAAGAATTTTTTTTTTTTTAAAGAAAAAAGGAAGTTAGAATTTTGGGGGAGATTTGATTGTTCATTTACACAGGATCAAGAACTAGAAGGTAAACATTTTAAGAAGCTGTAATAAGTAGAGAAAGTAACTAAACTTACTTTACAAAGAATCTGATAGTGGCTTAACTCTCAAACTTGAAATTAACAACCTTACTACCTTGTTTATTCTAGCAAGTGACAGGGTATTACTTTGCTATAGATATTACTTAAGTTTTCAAAAAATTAAAAGATAAATGGCCAAAGTCTGGTATTTTGAAACACAGAAAATTTCTTTAACATAAGATTTAAGTACTATTTAGATGTATTCTAGGCAATATATGCAACTCAATTCATTTCTCATACATTGGAAAAATTCTGTATGCACAGTGCCTCAAATTTTAGTTATTATTTTTCCCCCAGTTTACCTAAATCCATTGGTTTGATTTTGCCGGTTTTCCTTATTTCCCCAATTTACCTGTGTATATCTCCATCTTGGTGAGGTGGTCCGTCCCCCTGCCCCCGTAGGCGGTCCCCCCCCCCCCCAAGTAGCTCCTTTTGCTTGAGAGAAAAGATATTCTCAAGTTCTGAATATAAAATAGTTTGAAATGTATGTCTGAATGTCTTGTTATGTATGGACACAGACCTTTTTGTATTACCTAAGAAGATCACTTGTTAATTGATAGTTTGAGATCTGGTATAAATCACAAAATGGAGATGTCAGCTCATAGTGCTTGCAGGAATTTGCTTCCAGCTTCCAATTCGCCCCTTCAGAGCACTGCCTCTTCAGTAATTAACTGTTTCTGGTTGGGCTGCCGTCCATAGCTCCTTCATTATGTTTCGCATCTCCTCAAATAGCTAGGATAGGAGCAGGCGAGCTTTCTACAAAAATGACCAGATAACATTATCTGTGGTTTTGTGGGCCATATAATCTTTGTTGGCGTCAGTCTTGTCTTTGTCAGACAAAAGCAGCTGTAGACCGTGTGTAAATAAACAGGCATGACTATTTCAAATACACTTTTATTAATGGACATTGAAATTTGAATTTTTTGTAGTTTTCATGTGTCACAGAATATTGTTCTTTTGAAACCATCCTTCACTCATAATAGGTGCACAAAAGCAGGCAGTGGGCTGTTTGACCTGTGGTCATGTTTTACCAATCCCTGAACTCGAAACCCAGCAAGGAGGTACATTGATGTGGTTATTGATAACTTTAACTCATGCATATACAGTGTTGTTTTTGTTACTACTAAACATAGAATGAATGCATTTGTTAATATGATAGGCAATATAAATAACATGATTTTATTTTTAATTTTTTTAAAATAACTTGATTTTAATGGCAGCTGAAGGGTCAAGTGAGAATACTTTGGATGAATAAGATTAAAGCTGGTTTTCTTCATCAGTAGATGTGGGAAATTGCCAAGGTCTGTGGAGCAAAATTTTGATTCACAAGTTGAAGTAAGAACAGAATGCACCAGAACTATATAGGTTTGGTATAAGGAACTTCATTAAAGGTAAGGAACTGCCTTACAGGCTATTTCAGCTTGTGATTTCTATTTTGGTGTATTCTGTCCTAACCAGTTGATTTGTGCAGTGTGTTCATGATAATTTAGAGCTAGAAAGTGAGTTGTCTTAAATTTTGAGCCTTTCTTAGCATTACCGTTTTTTATTTGGAAGACTGAAAGAGCCAAACTGTCTTTGCAGAGATAGGGGCTACCTTCCTTTTGCTTAAGCCTAAAAACCCAGCCTCTGTGTTAGCTTTTGTTTGCACTAAGTATTGCATGGATACTATTTATTTCACAACAGACATAGTTTTTCTACTTAACATTAAACAGTTGCTTAATTTGAAGAATTGTTATTTCTGTCGATCCTTGCTACGACCAAAATCCGGATATACAGCACCACCCGAATTAGTGGGGCCCTAAACTCAATGGGGCATGAGAATGGTTTAATCAGAGGTGAACATTTTAATTTAATTTTATTTTTGAGGCAGTGTCTCGCTATGAAGTTCAGGCTGGCCTTGAGCTCACTTGCTCAGGCTGGTCTCAAGCTTGCGACAATCCTGTGGCTTCAGCCTTCCAAGTGCTGGTATTACAGGTGTGTGCCACCACGCTGGGTGAAGAGGTGAACATTTTAAAGACCTTGTTGAGGTAGATCCTAAAATGAATTTAAGAAAAAAAAAGTGGTTAGTGCTTAAAATGATTTTTTTTTGCCAGAGTTTGTATTTCTTTTTTTAAGGCTTGGTTTGGCAGTACATATACTAAAGTATTTCTCTTTTTGAAAGCTTTCTTAAGTAACTCTGGTTGTTTCTATGTTCTATTTAGAATAAAAAAAAAATCCTGTTTGTGTATTTTATATTGAACTACAGCCCTTCAGGCTAATTGCTAATCTGTTCTTGGTGAAAGCCTGTTCACCTGTGTAATTGTTTATCTTCCTTATTTCTCACCTGAGGGTGTGTTGTGGCCGACAGGTCAGATTTTCTTCTTCTTTGTTGTCATTCTACCCCTGCCCCCCATGGATGGCTAAGTTGATATTTGTCAGTCTTTTAGGACTGGGCAGCTGTGTAAGCGCTGATCCATCTGTATGTCCTCAGGCCCTTCTCAGCACCATCTTTCCAATGAGAGAGATTGGTTTGTGCTCTGGGTAGTTGGTAATATGTTGGCAAAAGGTTGACAAGGGAAACCTGCATTGACTGATAAGTTGAATCTCCATGTTAAATAGCTTTTTATTTTGGAGTGTGGAGCCTGAGTTTAAATCCTGGTTCCGAAATTAACTATATGGGTTCATTGAACTGATGTTAAATTATTCAACACCTTTGCTCCTTGCTTTGCGCATTTATAAAGTGGAGGCAGTAGTACTTGTCCTGTAAGAATATTGTCATATTTATAAAACATTTAGAACCAATACCTGGCACAGAGTGTGTTTCCTCAATATCATCATCATCGTTTCACAGTTTGGATGAAAAACAGTTGATTTTGTTTTTAAGCAAGAAGTTATCAGAATTGCATTTTGAAAAAACTGGTTTGATAGCAAAGGGGAAATTGGGTGTGATTCTGGCTAAGCAAAGGTAGCCAGGAAAACCATTGTTATGAGTTGTGTTCTTCAAAATCTGTATGTTGAAGTCCTTTCCCTAAGTACCTTAGAATATAATAGTATTGGAAATAGTCTTTGCAGATGTAATTAGCTAAGACAAGGTCATTAGTGTGGGTCCTAATCCATGACTGTTGTTCTTAAAAACAGACCCCTGTTAGAAAGCAAACAGTGCGAAAGAGATTTGGGGTGTTGACAGCCCTCAGTTAACTGAGGAAAAAGGCCTTCTCTTCCATTCCTCAGAAGGGACTTGAGCGATGAACATCCATCTACTAAACTGTCCGTGCTAGGCTTGAATTTGTGGCCTTGCCTCAGCCTCCTAGGGTGCTGGATTATAAGGTATGTCCCACCACACGTAGCAGTTGTACTTGGTTAGGGCAACCATAGGAAACTAGGCAGATAATGAAGTTCTGAACTGAAATCATGTTGGTGGTACTGGAGAGGTGAAGAAAAATGTTTAAAATGCACAAGCAGTAATTAGTGACTTACTGGATATGAGGAGGTGGAGGATTTTGCCTGAATGGATGGTGGTATCATTAACTATTACTGAAAATACTTGAGAAGGGAAAGTTACGTAGCATGTTGAGTTTGAGGGATATATAGGGCATTTCATTTCTAAGAATAATGAACTGTGAATTACTCTTCCCCAGTTTCTTGGGGTTTATTGTTAGTAATTTTAAAGTAGGTTTTTAAAATGTATTGCATAATGATATTACTAACCTTATTAATTCTGATATTTTGCTCACTGTTTATAGAATTTTTGTAGTTAAGCAATCATACAGTTTGCAATCTTTCTTTCTATGTATCTATGTATCTATGTGTCTATCTATCTATCATCTATCTATCTAGCCAACTTATAGTCCTCCCAGTTTACCTTTCCAAAGTGCTGGGATTATAGGTGTGTACCACCACACCTGGCAGAAAGGATTTTAAATGGTGTTGAAGAAGTCTTTGGGAGGGTGGTTGAGACGGTCTCGCTATGCAGTTCAGGCTGGCCTTGAGCTCACTTTGTAGCGCAGACTGGTCAACTCTCAATAGTCCTCTTGCCTCAGGCTCCCAAGTGCTGTGATTACAGGTGTGCACCACCACGCCCGGCCAAAGAAGCCCTTTAATGGATAATTTCATCAGCCACTTCAGCAGAGTCTTCCTTAGTGGTGCGTAGTATCTTCTGTGCCATTGTGTAGTGCTCCTCACTGAGTTAAAGGTAGAAGATCTCCTAAGAAGGAACTTCCTCATCAGCCAATTCTGAGTGCAGCATCCAGGTAAGTAAGCTCTGTGAGAAGGCAAGCTTTTATTAACATCTCATCACTACTTCTTTAATGTAGTTCTTGAGGAAGGGTGGACAGGATGATTGTCTAGAATTAGTTTGTCTGGGTGAAGTTGGCAGATGTATCAAACAGATGCCTTCATATTACTGTCAGCCAATTCTTGGACCAGACACTACTGCCATGACCCCCAATCCCAGTCAGGAGTTCACAACAATCTAGGTGCCTAGATATGCAGGTATATGGGCTGGAGCAAGGTCTCCCCATCTTCTGTGATACAAGTTAGGGATGACCTAAAAGGCTTGGAGGTGCAGGGCCACAGTGATGGTCTGGCTTCCTTCCTAATTAAACAACAGTGGGCTCAAACTGATTTCCTGAAGACTTTTTTTTTTGTCCTTTTTGCTGTATGTGAAGGTAGATCTGTGGACCGGCAGTTGATCAAGGGATAAGGCAGGTGGTTCACTCTTGGTCTTGTGTATTTCATCCCAACCTCTGTGCACCTGGCTATGCAGGTATATAGTGTATAAGATTTGCTTATTGAATCTGTTTTTACTTTTTTTTTTTTTTAATTTATTTTTTAAGACAAGGTCTTACTATGTATTCCAGGCTGGTCTTCAAGTCACTATGTAGCCTAGGGTGGCCTCATACTTGCCATGATTCTCCTGTTTCATTTAGCCTCTCAAGTGCTGGGGTTAGTGTGAACCATGATCCTTAGCTACAGACTCCTAATGCACAAAGTAATGTGTAGATGTATGCAAACCCTTTCCATTTGCATTTTTGGCAGTTTTATCTCCTTGTCACTACAAATGGTCCCTTTTAAAAGAATTGAAAATTTCTATACTGAATTGTGGAATTTTATTTTATGTTTTTTGAGACAGGGTCTCACTATGTAGCCCAGGCTGTCCTCGAACTCATGGTGATCCTCAGCCTTCTGCATGCTGCGATGACAGGTGTGTGCCACCATGCCTGGCCATATTCCAGTCATTTTCAAGAAAAGCAGATGACAAAATTATACTTTAAAATTTTCTTGATTTTATATTTGAGTTTTGAAATTTTCTGTTGACATACATTGCCATAGAAGAGCCCAGAAGATTGGTCTTGCCCTGTATAGAATCTGAATCTGAATTTTCTGTTTTCAGCCATTTGTGCCAAATCTTTTGGTAGACTTAGAATCACCTCATGAGGAAAGGTTTGGTCAGAGAGATAGCAAGAGCAGCAAGGAGTGGTAGCGCGGTGTCTGGTGGGAGCACATAGGGGTGGCTGGCCTTTGCCGGGTGTGTCTGTGGAGGCACCTGGGTCTGACACAGCGGGACAGGGTCTGAGTCAGGTCTCATTAAGACTGAGCGGGAAAGTATCCTGAAGATGAGATGGATTGCAAAAAATGAAAGTTGTTACTTGAGAGGCTTAGAGTTTGTTCATCTCTTACCCTCCTCTTGGGTGTGCGTAGTTGCTAATGACCTACAGCCTGCTAGTTCTGTCACCTGTCTTCAGTTAGTGCCCCAGGGAAAGCTGTCAGGGCTGGGCCTCTCCCCTGCTCCCTCCCTGTGACCCTTGCTGGCTTTGACACGCGCTCTGTTATTCCTTTACCCCCCAGTCTTTTTTTAGTGCACTCCACATCATGCAGTCTTTTATGTCTAAGGCTTTCTCCTTCTAATTCTTCTTTGGTTACCTCTGGAAAATACTTCTTTTCTGAAAAACTGACCCAGATTATGGCTTCTTAAATATAGACAAGGAAGCTAGTAATACCTGCTCTAAGCCAAACAAAGCTGCATATTTTTAAAATAAGAACACTCATCATAAAGAACCTCTTCTCAGCTCTTGAAAATGCCCAGAAGACTCATTTGCAGCATCTTCTTTCTTCATTAGTCTGTTTTTGTTCAAACACTAACACTGAAAACAGAAATGATTCTTACTCATGAACTTTGTAGATACTCAGCAGTGTTATTTTCTATAATATTTCACTGACATAAATACATGGTAACCTGTTAGAGATTTGTGACCTAGCCTGGAGCTGTAATTCTCATTTGTAAAATTGTGTGAAGTACAAATTTTAAATAACTCACAAATGAACTTGGGAACATACTAAAGTTGTGAATTGAGTATAGCCTGTGTTTTACAAGGCACATCTAAAAAGGCACATCTGATTCCCCCATGTAATCATGACCAGCCATCTCAGTCTCTGGATCTTATCCTCACTGCTGTGGAGAGCCAGGTCCACGCCCCAACCTGATCTCTTACTGAAGCGCCACAGTAGGCCCTGAACTGCCCCAGTTCCTCCACTCATACTCTTGGCCTCTTCTCTCGTAGCCAGGTGTGCTTATGGAGGCAAATCTGATGCTCGCTCTCTTGCTCACCGTCTTTTGATGATTCCTCCAGCACCCGTTGTGACAAGAGGGGTGAGCGCCACATGTCAGAGCCCTTCACTTGCTTGTCTTGGGACTGTATCTGATGGAATGAGAATGTGCTGGAGAGAGCGCCTTGTACACAGAATGATCACCCCACTTACTCATTAATGAGGTGTAATCAAGGTCTGGGAATCTGACCCATCACATTATGATTCTTTTTCCTTGGTTGGAGTAGAATAGTAGGATGGCCAGTTTGTTTTTTTAACTTTCCTGATTTTAAAATTGAAAGTGCTGTTTGGGAAATTGGCATAGTTTGGTTACCACAGGAGCGAGAGCTAGGGAGAAAAGCTTGTATCAGGCAGCTTATTATCTGTGGATTCCCTCTGTCAAGAATAAAATCTCCCTAATTTCCTCACAGCCTTTCAAATCTGTCCCAAGGGCTGTTAGACTATATTAATTACCTGGTTCTTGGTATCTTGCACCAGCATCTTACTGGTACTGACCCCTTGTCTAACGAGGAGGCAGTGTAGTGTGCCTGTGCTTGCACAGTAGAGTTCCTGGAGGAGCCTTCTGAACACACAGTGCCCTATAGTCTTTTTTTGGTTTTTGTTTTTTTTTGGTACTGGGAGTCGAACTCATGACCTCATGCTTGCTAGGCAAGCGCTTATGCCGTGGAGCTACATTCCCAGCCCCTAGTGCCCTGTACTCAGGCCCCAAGAAGCAGCATTTACAGAAGCAGCACAGCTCTTCAGCCAGACTGAGACCCTTCACAAAGAAGGAATAAGATGGGAATGTCAAAGCCAGATCCATCTAGCTTCAAATATTGACTCTACTACTTTGGTTTATTTCGAGTTGTTTGTAGACATACCATGTGCTAGGTGTGGTGCTAGGGAGCTAAACGTTTATTACCTCTGAGGTGAGAAAGCCCGCGTCACTTGGCACGTGTGGAGGGCAGCGGTTAGAGAGCCCTAAGAATGGGACAGTGAACTTTAACAAATATGGCTGCAAAATGGATTTTCTTTTTTCAAAGAGAATTAAAAAATAAAAGATTAGAAATGATACAGAATTTCACTAAAGATGATAGGAATTCATCGATGGATGTTATATTGCATATTGTTGTCTTCAAATTAGGTGTTCATATTACCAGATACAAGCACACAAAATAGGTCAAAATTAAAAAGAAGATAAAGGTTTATGCATTAACTGTTCCTTTCAATAGACCAGTAGAAATCAGAAGTACAGTTGTCCCATCTCTGCTGTGTTATGTACATACATATTTTTTTTCTTTTCTCCATTCCCTCATCCTGGTTGTTCTTTCCCTTTGAGCAGTTTCTCTTCCATTCACAGTATTTATTGTACCTTTTGGATTTTATTTACTCTTTCAGGTTCTTACACTCAATCATCAAGAAGTCAACCAATAACAAATGCTGGTAGGGCTGTGGGGAAAAAGGAACCCTTCTGCACTGTTGGTGGGAGTGTAGACTGGGGCAACCACTGTGGAAATGAGTGTGGAGATTCCTCAAAAAACTACATTGGAGGTTCCATTCAACCCAAATATTTACCTTCTGGGTATTTTTCCAGAAGACCTGAAAACATCATATCACAGCAATATATATACACCCGTGTTTATAGCAGTGAAATTTATCATATCTGAGTCTTAGAAACAACCTAAATGCCCAGAAAATGAGGAATGGATAAAAAAGATGTGGTACTTTCCTACAATAGAATATTACTTAGGCATAAAAAAGATAAACGAGGCTTTTATAGGTAAGTGGATGCAACTAGATCGACCATACTCATGTGAAATAAATAAAAATATATTTGTAGAAACAGATTACTCAATGAGAAAAAAAATCTCTTTATAATCATTTAATAGTAGGCTCTGTGCCCTTGCTGTCAAGACAAAGACAGATGAAGAGCCACATGTGGTGGTACACACCTTTAATCCCAGCACTTGGGCATGAGGATTGCTGGGAGTTTAAGGCCAGCCTGAACTACAAAGAGATCCTGCTTCAAAACAAACAAACAAACAAACAAACAAAATGACAGAGATGAAGGTTTACATTATTAAAATGGTTTAGTTTTAACTTCGGATATTAATAGCACTGAGAGACCCATCTTACTGTTTAAGCAATTAAAAAGGGACACATTTTGGGCAGGAGGTGGGTTAGTGCTGTATTGAGGATTGAGCCTAGAAGTGGTATACCACTAATTTATAGCACCTGTCCTTTTAATTAATTAAAAAATTTTTTTTGAGACAGCATCTCACTATGTATAAGTCCAGGCTTGCCTTGAACTTAATATGCAGCTAAAGCTAGCCTTGAATTTGCAGCAGTCCTCCTGTCTCAGCCTCTCAGGTGCTGGGATTATAGGTGTGTATGACCATGCCCAGTTTGTTTTTTTGAGATGAAGTCTCTCTGTTGTTGAGGCTGATCTCAAAGTCTTGAGCTTAAGTGACCCTTCCTCTTGAGCTTTCTGAGTAGTTGGCACTACAGACATGTGGTACCCTGTGTGGCTATTGCTGCTTTAACTCTTTCTTTTTTGGGGGGAGTGGGGTGTGTGTGTGTGTGTGTGCACATGTGCTCACATGCACGCTCCTAGAGACTAAACTCAGGCCTTTCACTCTGAGCTACAGCTCTAGCCATTCATTCATTCATTCATTCATTCATTCATTTTTTACTTTGAGATAGTCCTGTTAAATTGTCCAGTCTGGGTTCAGGTTTGTAATCCTTCTGCCTTCTGTTTGTAATCAGACCGCCTTAGAATGCTGGGATCACAGGCATGTGCCACTGTGCCAGGCTTATTTCTGTTTTATATACAAGCTTTTGCCCTGGTGGTTTCCTTAGCTTGCAGTGCCTTTCCCTAGATATTTACTTCCTGATTTTGCAAACTTCTTTACTACCTAGGAGCCTAGCCCTTCTCTGACCAGCTATTTTAGTGCTGTTGCCAGTACTCTTTCTTGTGCCCACTCTTTTTTTTTTTTCCTTTGTCCATTTATTTTGTCTTTTTGAGACAGGGTCTTGCTATGCAGTTCAGGCTGGGCTTGAGCTCACTTTGTAGTCCAGGCTGGGCTTGAACTCTCAAAGATCCTCCTGCCTCAGCTGGGATTACAGACATGTGCCACCACGCCTGGCTTCTTGTGCACACTCTTATTCCTGCCTAATGCTGCGCTCTTTCTATTTAGCACTTAGCACCTTGGATGTGCTGTATAGAGGGTTATGAAATCTGTTACTGTTTTGCCCTGCAGACTCTAAGGTTCCTGGCGCCAGGAGTCTTTTTATGTCACTCACAGATATGTTCCAATGTTCTAAGTGTTGAGAACAGTGCCTTTTTTATTTATATATATGTTTGTTAAATGAATAAAGCATTTGGCCCATAGTAGGCCAAGTAAGTTTCTTTAATGAACATGTAACTTACTGAGAAAGATTTGGATATAAAATACGCTGTGTGCTGTGAAGTGGCTTCATGTGGCAGTGAAGGATAATTTATAAGAAATAGTTCTATGTGTGAAATATAGCAGTAGAATTATGTGGAGGCCAGAGAAGTGGCACTGAGAAGGATGTGATTAGCTCTCTAGGGAGGTGGTAGATAGACACAGTAAGCATTTAAATATTTTTTTTTAGTGTTGAAGCCTGGCAGTTTTTAATCCATAGACTGTTGCCAGGACTATTTTTGCTAGTCTAGAGGAAAGAGAAATGAGGGAAATGGTTTGAATACAGTGACCATAGAAATCTTTTCTTCGATAGACAAGTTTTCCCTCTATCTTGAATTAAGATAGCAAATCTTTGTCATTCAAATCTCCATGTTAGCTAAGTTGCTATTATTTCAATCACTTTATTAGTTTTGCTATAGTAAATATGTGGTAGGGTGCTAATAATCCTCTTCTCTTTGATTCTAATAAACTTTGAACCCTTTTGCATATTTTGTAAGACTTTAAGGACATAAATTTGGAACAAGAAGAATCCTTTAAGGATGGATCACTGCTGCAGTGACATCATTGGCAGGAATGCTTAGAGCCTCGTGTCCTGAGTTGGCTTGGTGACTGTGTGGCTGCAGCGTATGTGCAGTGGGAGCGGTGAGAGGGGAAAGGAGGAGGAGATGGCCTGTGGCCTTGCTGCTGAGATGGGCACTGTCTTTTGTGGTAAGTGCTCTGCCTGCAGGACCCACCCAGACACTCACCATAGAAATCATGCTGCTGCTACGGTGACAAAAATGAAGAGCAGGGCTGGGTATATAGCTCAGTGGAATAAGCGCCTGCCTAGCAAGCGCAGGGTCCTGAGTTCGATCCCCAGTACCGCAAAAAACAAACAAACAAACAAACAAACAAAATGAAGAGCAGGATGTGGAATTAAATGTTTACTGACCTCATTGATGGGTGATTTAACCCTGGGCTGATGGTTTTAACCAGACTCTTGGAATAAACCCCTGATAGCGCCTTTGAGTTCAGTGTTCCTAAAGACCCACATGCATTGGGCATTTCCTGTGGGCAGGGGACTCTTGATGGGCTTCACTGGCACTGCTTGGTACCCTCATCCACCTGACCTTTGTAACAGATAGCACTTGGAGACCTAGAGGTGAGCCTGTGGAGCCAGGCTAAGGGTGGTGACTGCAGAGCAGGGAGACAGTCTGGCTACCCAGCTCCAGGCCTGCGCTTTTCACCACCAGCCAAACAGCCCGTGAGAGTAAGAGGGTGCCAGGGACTGGAGGTGCTGCTCAGTGACAGAGCATATACTTAGTGTGTATGAGGCCTTGGCTTTGATCTCTCACACTGGGGGGAAAGTGTCATCCTGAAAAATACAGCTATGAAATTATGTGGGAGTTTACCCCCAGAACCAAAATCCAGCAACAACAACAACGAAATTTCAACTAATAGGTGCCTCGCTTCATGTCAGAGATCCATTGGGCTCACAGCATTGTTTCATGATTGTGCACGCTTATAATCCAGCCCTCCTGGGAGGCTGAGTCAGAACACCAGGCAGGAGCATTGTGAATTCAAACCCAGTTTGGGCAAGTTAGAGATTTAGGAACCCTGCCTCAGCTTGAGTGGGTACTGACAAACAGGAGGAGGAGACAGTCAATAAAATTCTAGAAATTGAACAGCATTAGATTTCATAATTTTAGGGAATTTAAATTAAAGAGCCAGTGTTCACTAGGGTGAGCTGACGCTTTCTTTTATACCTTGTACTTACTCTTGTTCTTCCTCTCACATTTCCTCGGAATGGAGAGATGGAGGATGTACCAAGGGTACCATTGCTAAGACAGATGTTTCTTTCTTGAAATTGCATGCAGTTACAGTCTTGTGTGTTAACCACTCTTAACAACTGTGTTTACTACTGAAACTGGAAATACAGACTTCGATTATAGTTTAGCCAGCTTTTCTGGTACTGCTGTCCTGTAAATGGATTGTTTTTAGTTTGAATTTTTGCTGGAAGCTCTTTCCCACTACTTAATTGACTCTTCAGTCACACTTGCAGTGCACATGTCAGCATTCCCACGAACACTAAACACACGCAGCATAGTTGGCACAATAGTGGTTTCTGTCTGAATTACTGGACTCTTCTGATTGCTTTTAATACTGCAAATGGGATCCATTCTGCTTACCTTCCAGTCCTCTAATGGAAATCTAAAGAGTCTATGTCTGTCTCCCTTCAAAGTTTATCCTAATAGCTCTTGGTGGTCATCGTAAAATTATCCATCTGAAACGTAGCAGATTGCAAATGAAACAGGTTTCCCAGTGTTTGTCTTGTCTGTCTAATGATGCCTCTGTCTGAGTCACTGAACACTTCCAAAGCGTAACCTTTAAGGTGTGTTTCTACGTTGTAATTTGCTACTTGGTACATTTGATTCTAACAAACCAGAACTAAAGCAAATTTTGTTTCATGAGAAACTGCATGGCAAACTTTAATGTAGGTCTTCTGAGAGGGTTATTATTGAACATATGAAATATATAGAAAGCACTTTTTATGACAAAACAGTAGCATTAAAATTCAATAGTATTCTCAAATGTAAACTATTGTGTTTGAGAGATATGAAAACGACTGCAGTTGGCTGACCTCATCATTCGCTTGCACTTTAAAACACCCTTAGAGTTTCCTTCCTTTTATCTGTTTTATTCTGTTTTTAAAAAATCTTCAGCTGGGCTAGGAATATAGCTCAGCCGCACAGCGCCTGTATGGCAAGTACTAGGTCCTAAGTTCAATTCCGGGTGTGATGGTGCACACCTGTAGATCTCAGCACTCAAGAGGCTGAGGCAGGAGATTGCTGCAAGTTCAAGGCCAGCCTGGACTCTGAGTTCAAGGTCACCCTGAACTACATAGTAAGACTCTGTCTGAAAAACAAAAACAAAAACAAATCATGTAAAGCTCTTTAAATCAAGATGCTATATTTGTGTTTTTGTTTATAGCATATCTTTTCTCTCTTTGTTGGGTCATGCTGAAGATTGAACTTAGGGCCTCGTGCGTGCTAGGTAAACAGTTCTACCACAGGGTTGCACTCACCTGTGTCTGTCTTTTTTTTTTTTTTTTTTTTGAGACTGGGTCTCACTGTGTAGTTTAGAGTGACAAACTCACGGTGACTTTCCTATCTCAGTCTGCTGAGTGCTTAGATTACATCTATGTGCCACCATGCCTGGCAGTCAGATATATTTTTAAAATTGTTCAGTCAGTGAGATGAGGTATGATGGAAAGATCTAGTCACTGTTTAAATTTAAGAAATTATTCCAGTAAAAGATATATTGCCATTAGTTCCCCCAAAGTACTCCTCTTTTTGAACACACTTAGCCTGTTGTTCTGCCACTTTCTGAAGCATTTTGGGAAGTGCTGTGTCATGAATGTTTTTCATTATGCTGTCATGATTGTTGTAATGCACTGAATTGATGCAAAATGTTTATCTTTCATAGTCCTTTTGACTTTGGAGAAAAGCAAAGAGTCACACTGTGCCAGATCTTGTGAATAAAGTGGATGAAGTGACCCTGTTAGGTTTTTATAAGCCTGCTTTTCACTGGATGGCAGTTGAGAGCAACATTCACCATATTTTTGATCATACCTTGTGAAGACACTCATGAAAGAGGCCTTCCAGAACTGCTTCACAAGTGGCAAGAATGGTGGGTTGTGCTTGAAGTGAGATGGAGTTTTTTTTTTTTTTTTTTTTGTGGTACCGGGGATTGAATTTAGGACCTTGTGCTTGCCAGGCAGGTGCTTGTGCCACTGAGCTGTATCCCCAGCCCTAGATGGAGTATTTTGAGAGAGTTAAAGACAATGTATCTTTTACAGTAGTAACATTTGAAAAATCCAGACATTCATCTGTGTTTTTTTTGAGACAGGGTCTCACTAGGAAGTTCTGACCGGCCTTGAGCTCACTTTGTAGCACAGGCTGAACTTGAACTTGCAGCAGTCCTCCTGCCTCAGCCTCCTGAGTGCTGGGGTGACAGGTGTGTGCCACCACGCCCGGATTTCATCATGTATTTTGATTACAGGATCATACCATGCATGTTTCTCATTTATGCATGCTAAAATTACAGTGATTGAGTTTGGTTGTTACATCATGTTTAAAATGTCTTGTGGTTCTATTGGGGAGTGGTACCTGGGAATTAAACTCAAGTGCACACTACCACTGAGTTACATCCCCAGACCTTTATTTTTTATCTTAATATGTAGCCCAGGTAGGACTTGAATTTGGAATCTTTGTGCTTCAGTGTTATGATTATATCACTGCAAACCTTCCCTCCCCTCCCCTCCTCTCCCACACCCTCCCCGCCCCCCATGAAGTGTCTGGGTTTCAAGAGCCTGGCAGGCCAAGTGGCAAAATGTAGTGCTAACTACTTTCAATTGGAGGCCTGCTCCTGGGCTACCCCTCCTGGGCTGGCGGGGGTGGTGGTGGTGGTGGTGCAGCCATGCTCCTTTTCCCAGGTGACTGAGCACGCTACAGTGCTAATGGCATATGTCAGTGAATTAAAACACAACAAAACACAGCAACAAGCCAAGGTCTTAATTTTGTTAATTTTAAATTTATTTTAGATAATATATATGCATGGATTTTAAGAATTAAATGATGCTGCAAAGTTTATTTATTTTAAAAGTTCCTGTTCTGCCCATCCCTTCCCCTAGTCCTACTTCCCAGAGGTCTCTCTTTAGCAGTTTTGTTTTTTTGAGACAGGGTCTTCCTGTGTAGCCTAGGCTGACTTTGAACTCATGATTCCCCTACCTCAGCCTCCTGGTTTAACTTTTAACACCATTCTTTCTGTTACTTTACTACTATCAGTATTGCAGGAGTACATGTTTACATTTTTCTTTTCTATTTCAGGCATTACTTACTGAGTTCACCCAGTGAAAGATGGGAATTTAGTCTTTTTATATCACCTGCTTTCTCCTTCCCATCTTCCCACTGTAATTACATCAAAGTTTATGGTTTAGTCAGTACTGAATATCATGTTCTTACAGGAGTATATATATTGCTATAGTTGAAACAAATTTATACTATGATTCAATTCTATTCTGTAATTTGGTTTCTTTCCTTGAATTAATAATCTCTCGTTTGTTTCTTTGCTTAGTTTTGTATGTTTAAGGCCAGCCTGAACTACATAGCAAGACCCTGTCTCAACCCCCTTTTAGGGTTGGTGGTTTTTCACATTATAAAGTTGGTCAGCACCATGAGGAAGAAGATTCAGCTCAGGGAATGCCGTCTCTTCCGTCTGGAAGTTCAGCTTTCTGTAGGGATGCTGTGGAGGCGTGCATTATCAGTACTACTACTATTCTTGGGGTGGTATGGGGATTTTAAGCCTCTGAGCAGTGTCCCAGCCCTTTTTGTTTCATTTTGAGACAAGGTCTCGCCAAAGTGCCCAGCCTGGTTTCCAACCTGAGACTCTCTTGCCCCAAGAGTAATCTCATATGCTACACCTCACCTGGCTTTGTTAACTTTTTTATTTTTTGTGGTCTTTTTGAGACAGGGTCTTATATGCAGTTCAGGCTGACCCTGAGGTTACTTTGTAGCCCAGGCTGGTCTTGAACTCATAATGATCCTCCTGCCTCAGCCTCCCAAGTGCTGGGATTGCAGATGTGTGCCACCATGCCTAGTAGCTTTGTTAACATTTAAATGTAGCTGTAACTGTTAGATAGAAAATAATTTCGATTTATTTTCTTCTCTGCACACCTCAGGATAAGTGGTAAAACTTTTGTGGTAATAGCCCTTTGTGTTTGTATTTTAAAGCAGACACAAAGTTGTATGGTACTGTGGTTTTTCAGACTTGATGCTTTGGTAATTTTTTGCTGACAACTGAATTTAGAGTCTCACACATACACTCCATCACTCTATTTTAAGTGACATGAGTATTAAAGCATTTGCACTTTCTTGGTTTAAAGTTTTCATAATATAACATTTAATTCCATATAAATTGAGTTTGCTGTTTTTATAGCTAAAATTGATTGATTGATTGATTAAGACAGGGTCTTGCTATGTTGTTCAGGCTGCCCTTGTACTCATTATGTAGCCAAGAGTGGCTTCAAACTCTCATATAATCTTCCCGCCCCAGCCTCCCGAGTACCGGGATTTTAGGTCTGTGCCACCATGCCCAGCAAAAAGGCATTAGTTTTTATTACCTCCCTACATAAAGAATAGAAACACCTTATATGTTTTCAGATGGAATATCTGGATGTTGGGTAAGTTATGAACATGCTTAACATTGAAGTAGAATTTTAAAATTACTAAATTTTGTCTCCTTAAAAGCAGAAATTGAGCTGCTCATGGTGGCACACACCTGCAAATCCAGCACTGTGGGAGGTGAGGCAGGAGGGTTGCAAATTCAAGCCCAGCCTGGGCAATTTAGCAACCTTGCAAGACATAGCTGCCAAATAAAAAATAAAGGGGTGGGGATGTAGCTTGGTGAAAGTGTCATGCATTCAATCCCCAGGATAGGGGAAGGAGGCAGCTATTGTATTGAGGACAAATTTTTTCTTAGGTAATCTGCATTGGTTTAGTTTTTTTTTTTTTTAAAGCAAGAATTTACATTGTAGGCACAAAGTGGTGGTACATGCCTGTAGTCCCAGCACTCTGGAGGCTGAGGCAGGAAGATCGCTATGAGTTGGAAGCCAGCCTGAGCTCCAAAGTGAGTTAAAGGCCAGCTTAAACTGCATGGCAAAACCCCTTCTCAAAAAGATTAAAAAAAAAAAAAATTTACATTCCTAGAAATTGTGTTATTTTGACCACAATGGTTAATGTTACTGTAATCATTAAAAATGAGGTAATTAATAGAAAGCATGTATAAAATGGCAAGTATTGTACTGTATTAGTTCTTGCTAGTCAGGCGCTTATTCCACTGAGCTATATCTCCAGCCCTGTATTAGTTCTTAATCCAAAGGCTAGAAAGGGAGGCTTTATGTTAGTGTGCGTTTGTATGGTTTTCTTCAGCTTTTCTCATACAGGACAAGTTGCTCCTTGTCCATTATTAAATTAGCCCCTATTAGTTTTCAAGCTGATCTTGCAAATTTATGATTCAAATTCTGTAACAATTCTTTTTTTATGATAGTGAGTTTTTCTAGTTGTTTGGCCACCCTTTTGGCCTTTTCCCTATGGGTTAAAAAAAAAAAAAATCCTTGGCTGAAAGATTAAACTGTAGTCCTCTGTAACCCTTGACTACAAAGTGCAACTATGAAGCTCAGGCTGTTAAAACAAACATTTCTCAA
This sequence comes from Dinomys branickii, assembly GCA_004027595.1. NCBI lineage: Eukaryota > Metazoa > Chordata > Mammalia > Rodentia > Dinomyidae > Dinomys > Dinomys branickii. Next base: position 175,114 of record PVLD010001301.1, on the reverse strand, counting down.
CTTTATAGTACAGACTTCCTGTTTTTAAAGTTCTTCTGACCTTCCTGAGAAAATGACCAGTGCAGCTGTGGTCACATCCTGTGGTTATTTTCACTTAAAAGAAATACTATTGAATTCTTTTATAGTACTTGAGTATTATAAAAAGTGATTAATGCTCCAAAAAATGTAAATAGCACAGGATTCATGTCTGATCTTTTCTAGGCCTTCAATAAAAACTAATAGAACCAGGTCAGCTTTTAATGTGCCTCTGTTTGTTCAGCAGATACTACAATGGGAATGTCAGGAAAACCTCACATTAAAGGACCTGCCCTGTTCTGGGGAGATTGTAAAGGAAGCATTTGGCAGTCATTTCCTTTCACTTGTGAGAATGAACATGCTTTACATTATAATCGTTGAAACACACCAGAAGCAGCTGATGTGGCTCACATTTTTCACTGTAGATTTAGCTTGCTCTGAAGATTGGAAGGGATAACTAGCGTTTAGATTTTATTGTTAGAACTAATCAGATAATGTAAACATTTGAAATAAGCCTGAATCTTCTGTTTCACTAAATTTGTTTTCCTGAAGCCTAAATATTTGCTTTATCTGATCAATTAAAATTAAACTCCAGAATTGGATGTTTAGCATTTATCTTAATGACAGCCTCAGTCACTGCTAAGCCCCACTCCTCCAAAAGAACAGATAAAAGCCACCCTATATTGTTTAGGTTGAACAGTTTTGGAACAGTGGCTTTTGATTTTTGCCTTAGCCAATGATTGTATCATTTTTGAATACATACTTTGAACTAGAATCTTCTGAGATTTAGAGAAGCAGTTGGTTTTTAGATAGAAAATTATTAGGTCAAAAATTCTACCTTTGTTGTTGAAACTGGCAAATAGTACCTATTTAAGTTTTAAAACATTTAAAAGTATATTTTTTCTGAAAGAGGTATGATTTTTATTTTAAAATTATTTAATTTACTGAAGGCATGATACTGTAATAAGGGCAAAGTGCTTTTGAATTTGAATATTTTTATATGGTTATTTGGTTAGTATATTGAATTTTTTGCATAATTACAGTAGGAGTTGAGTTGTCTCAAGCCTACTTCCAACAGATAAACCTGCCTGAGACTCCCCACCATTGATTTTATCACATTTTGTAAACTCAGGACGGATGAGATGTGTCATTCTAAACATCTCAGTAGGGTTTGAGCCTCTCCACAAAACTGTGTGTTTAATCTGTAACGCTTTTCACTTTGCCAGATGAGAAACCTCTTCACTGTATTCTGTCCTTGTGAAGTATTTTTCTATTGTAATTTTATAATTTGTTCTATACACTCTTGAGATCCCCTACTGAGATTTGAATTAGAGATGAAAAAGTCCTTAAAAGTATTTAAAAGCGCATGCTATCTAGACAGTAGTGTTCTCACTCCCCCCTTGCTTGCTTTCAGCCTTTTTTCATGTCCTTTATCTATGAGAGGGCTGCACACTTCTAAAAGCTAAACCTACCTCTAGTGCCTCTGCTGTTTTTTTCCCCATTGGGATGTATTTCACTAATAATGTTAATACTTTTTTACTCTATGAAATAGTAGCAGTTTATTGTTCTTAAATATACAGTTGGGGGCTGTGTTGAGAAGTATAATACAGAGTTTTTAAGTTAGTGTCCAACTTTGACACCTGCGTGTTTAATCTAGGAGAATGTGCTCTCTAGAGTTTTATTAATGGCCATTGTGTCTTCATTCTTATAAGCTCATATTATCTGTAGCTCCTTTTCAAGAGTCCACTGTGTAGATTTTAGTTGTATTTACCTAGATTGAAAGTAATTCATACCTGTAACTCCAGTAGCCCAGAGGCAGAGGCAGGAGGGTTACTGGGCTACATAGTGAGTTCAAGGCCAGCCTGGACTATTAGTGAGACTGTGTTGTTTAAAAAAACATGCACAAATTTTATTATTAAATATAAAAGAGTAAATAGTAGTGTGCTGGCATTAAATGACATATGAGTTTAAAGTTCATTTTCTTTCTTTTTCTTCTTCTTTTTTTTTCGGTACTGGGGATCAAGCTCAGGACCTTGTGCCTGCCAGGCAGGCACTTTTCCCACTGAGCTATATCCCCAGCCTCTAAAGGACATAAAATGTACTTCTTCACTAGTGCATTTAAAACTTGTGAACTAAGGCTTAACTGATAGTTGCCTACCTGTAGAAGAAACTAATATGAATCATTCATAGTGCTAAAAGTTAAAGAGGTAGTTTGTTGAATATGCTAGTTTTGATTTCACATGCATTTTAGGATATAATTTCATTTTAAAAAGAAATGGTGCCAGATGTGATGATGCACACCTGTAATCCTAGCACTGGAGAGGCTGAGGCAGGAGGATAACCCAGCCTGGGTTGCATAGTGAGTTCAAAGCTAACCTGAACCACAGAGTGAGACCCTGACTCAAAAAAAACTGAAACCAAACTGAACCGACCTAAACTGAACCAAACCAAAACAAAATTATGGTATACTATTACACTTGTACAAGGGCAACAGAAGCATCCTGAACTGTGTTTGGGAAACGAGGGCATTTAGGGAAGAACTATTTGATTTGGTTTATGGCTATTTGAGTGTATCTGCTTTTGATGGAACTCAAAGGGCTTTTGAAAATGTGGGTCTGTTGCTAAAAAGCTCTCCTGGAAAAGTAAAATTTTGGAATTATACACATGAAGAAGCTTGAGAGTGAATGTCTTCACTCATGAAAAATGCCAGAGTATGATCAAAGGAGGCTAGACCTGTCTAGGACTACTTCTATTTAGGTGGAATCATAAAAAAAAAAAAAAATAGAGAATGGCAGAAAGGGGGTCCAGGAGGGGTGGTGCACAGTCCCAGAGCACATAAGTATGGGTCAGGTCCCACTGTTACTAAGAGGGGAAATTGGCCCAGCTTTTTGGAAAGCATTTTGACTAAGTCTTTCTAGAGAGTGGGTATCCATTGAATTAGTGGATCTGACATTATGGAAATATGGAATGTGGAAATATGCACACAAGTTTGTTGTAAAAGTATAAGATTAAAAAATACGGCAGCACTCTCAATTAGGGATCTGTTTGTAACTGCAGCATTCCCACACTAGCGTTCTGTGCAGCTCTGTGTAGGCGTGGGCCATTTGTAGTCTGGGGTCAACTGAGAGAAACAAGTTGCTGTATAGCATGAGTGACAGGGTGTCATTTCTGTGAAATAAAAACCAACTGAATGGACCTTCAGACAAATGAGTATGTGTGTGTGTGTATACAGATGTTCTAGGAGAAAGCTGTGGGAAATTTCAGTCCATTAACTGTCATTGTTTGGTTTTTCTGTAGGTACATAATTTGTATCACTCTAAAAAGCAAATTTCAAAGGGTGTCAAAAAGAAACATATAAAAAATTTTCTTTTGAGGACCTAAAGAGATTTTGAGGACTCTAAAGAGGTTTTGTTTTGATTCTGGTTAGTTGGAAAGAAGGCAGTAGTGTGCAGGATATCCTAAGTCCATATTGTACATATGAAATGTTTTCTGTGGTACACATGTAAGCATAGCTAACTGCTGTTACCAGAACCTGCGGTTAAATGCTATTTGTTTGACTTGGGTAATCCTTTAACAATAGACACTCAGGTGAGCTACGTTACTCAGGTTATATGTATTAGATAACCCATCAGAAAGAATACTGATGGTTTCATTTTGACAGCTTTCAACTTGGTTAAAATTTTGGCAGCTTCACTAGTCATTATTATTAGGTGAATGTTATTGTGATAATGAAACAATCTTCTTCCCTGTGATAGATTAACTAATGGTCAACTTGGAACACCCAGCTGAACTGAGTCAAAGTGGTGCTGGGTGCGGAAGGCCTACCTGAAGATTGTTGTCAGCGACATAAAAGGAGAACTGGAGGGGAGAATGGGGTGCTGTTGATCTTCTGGAGAAGGTTGTCCCGCTGGTTTTCTTGATAGGAAGTCAGCACAGAGGAGCTCGGGTCTTCACTGTCACTGAGGATGGCTGCGATTCTCTTTGGGGAAATTTTGGTCCTCACCATGAGCATTGCTTCCTGGCCTCAGCACAGATCCTTCAGCCTGCTGGCACAGATCCTTTATCCCACTGGTGCACTTTCTAGCTTCCTCTACTGACCTATGAGCCTTCCCGTTGCAGACCTTTGATAAAGACTTGCCTGAGACATGGTTTTGGGTTCTAGATCTTCAGCTGGACTCTTGCAGGACATTGCCTTGGGATCCAGGCCCTCAGCCAGATTTTTTGTCTCTAGTGTGTGGACAGATCTCTTGTATTCCTCTGCATATGACCTTTTTGGGTGAATATTATAAAGTAATCCTTTGAATTTTTTTTTTTGTACCAGGAATCGAACTCAGGATTCGCTTGCCAGGCAGACGCTGTGGTCTGGTAAGAGCAGGTTCTATTGTTAACTGCAGGTTCTGGTAACAGCAGTTAGCTATGCTTTCATGTGTGCTACAGGGTAATCAAACTCAGGATTTGCTGCCTTGCACTTGCCAGGCAGTTGCTCTGCCACTGAGCTAAATCCCCAGCCCAGTCCTTTGAATTCTGTGTCCTGTATTAAATCTGTTCCCTTGCAAGCCCTGACTATAACTTTCCCTTTGCTGGTATTCTGTAGTGGCTCAGAGCCACACCTTTAGAAGACAAATCCAGTGTTCTCCTTGCTGTGATGGGCAGGGTGATAGTTTGAGGTTAGGGGTCAGGAATAACCTGCCCTGTTCAGCTGGTGCCAAGGTTAGCCTTGAAGTTTCCCCTGTGGGCTGTTCCTGGGCATAGCATTAATGTTAGTTTAACAAGACTTTCGATTTAATTATAACTGTTAGGGTAAAGTCAGATGTCAACTGACTTGGCTGCGTGCTGAGGCCTGTGGAATATGGAATGCTTTGCTTCTAACTGCATCTGCTGTCTCCTCTCATTATCTGTTAATGGCACTCAACTTGACAGGGTTGTTTTGATAAATGCAGGGTATTATGAAACCAGGAGCTGGATTTTGTATGGAATGGTGCTTATGACAAAAGGAAGCAGCACCAGACTGAGCCAGTGAGAGATGCTGTTAGGATCAAGCAGTGCCATGTAGAGTGCCAGCTCAATAAAATGTATTAATTTGCTGTGGGGAGGGGTATAGCAAATACTGTGTATTTTTTCAGAATGTCACCCTTCGTTCATTTTTTCATGTGCTCATGTGCAAAGCACTTGAAAAATTGTAGCTCTTGTATTGTCATTTCTCCTCTGCAGATCCCTCAGTTTACAAACTCACACAGAGTTTTTACTTTGAGGAGTGGGCAGTGGGATTTGGAATGATCTGTCACCACCGACTGGGAGTCCCCTATCAAAAGAGCTCTTATGCAGGCTTCCATATCAGGGAAATAGAGACTTTTTATTTAGAGAGGAAAGAAGTAAAAGTAAAGTTTAGTGGAATAGTGTAGATTAATTCCCTTCTGTTTGCAGCAGAATTATGCAGTCCTTTTGCATTTTAGGCAGCCGTGAAGACTAAACTTGTGTGCAAGTGCTTTCAATGTATTATGTAATGTTTATGTTGCTCAGTGTCTGTGCATGTATTAGTTTAGGAGGCTGTCTAGTTTGCCTGCTGCGGTGTGCCTATTCCTTAAATGCCAGGAAGTAGAAAACATTTTGCTGGAATAAATTAATGGTGGCTCTTGTACCTGATTAACTCTTTAAAAAAAAGTATAGCTTGCAAATAGGAGCCTGGCTAGAGTCTCAGAGTTTTTAATGAGTAACAGTTATTTGTATCTCTATAAAGTGGGGATAAACACCTCTTTTTTTTCTTTTGGTTTCTGAGGCTGGGTCAAAAAAAAGTAGTGCCGGCTGGCCTTGAGCTTGCTCATGTAGCCCATGCCTATCAAATATCTCTTTTTAATAGCCTATTAAAGATTACTAGGAGATACATATATTCACATAGATGCTGCTTAACTGAAATAGACTTTTTTAGGCCTTTTTTTTTTTTTTCTTTTTTGAGACAAGGTCTTGCTGTGTAGTCCAGGCTGGCCTTCACCTCACTACCGTGTAGCCAAGGCTGGTCTCAAACTCGAGGCATTCGTCTTGCCTCAGCCCCTAATTGCTGGGATTATGGGCATGCGCCACCATGCCAGTTCAAGCTAAGCTTTTTTGTGTCAGCAGATGTATGGAGAATACTAAAAATGAGCAAAGTGGGCTCCTTGTCCTCCACTCACTCACTCATTTCACAGATATGTGTGCTTGACACCTGGTTTTTGCTGAGAAGCCAAACATGGTTTTCTCTAAGGGCACTTGGCATCTTGAAAAGACTGTGGCCATCAGTCACAAAGTCACATCAGTGAATTACAAACTGAGATAAATGCTCTCAAGGAAATGCTGTCAAGGAATAGTTTTATGAAGACTTCAAAGGAGCTTGACCTAGAATAGGGCCTCAGGGGACCTTTCTCTGAAAAAGTGGTATTTGACCTGAGATCTGAGAGAGGAGCAGGCTTTAAAATGTGTATGCATGTATGTTGTGGGGCAACAGGGAGGGTATTCCTGGGAAGAGGCCTGCCTGGGAGCCCTGATAGCTGGGGAATGGAAAGACTGCTGAAGAGGGCAGGTGGGGCCTGAGCTGTGGGCGGACTCTCAGAAGTGCAATATGAGAACAAAAGAACTTGTCATAAAGTGCTACCAAAGTCGTTAGAATCCCTGAGTGGCTGGGTATAGTGTGATTTCAGAATACAGCCATTTGGTTGTTCTCATTAGCTCTTTCCAATTTAGTGTAAATCAGTATTTTCAAATGGTTAGTGGGAAAAGCATTAAAAAAAAACACCGTCTAAGCTTTTATATGTCAAGTATAGCTGTCAGAAAATTAGATGTCTGTCCAAGTGCAGTAGTAGTAGCCTTTTTAGGTAGGGTTTGAGATCAGTTACATCTCTATATGGAGTGCCTCAAAGCTGCTTGGTTAAGAAGTGCATTTTCAAGCCTCAGGATGGTTTCATTGAGCAATGGGATTCAGGGGAGCTTATAGCAGACCTACAAGTGCACTACAGGCAACCTTCAGTTTGTAATGATCACAGCCACCTTTCTGGGAGGCAGAGACATAATGCCTTATCATTTCTTCCTCTGGTTGCATGTGCTGTGTTAGGGAGAGATTTCATTCTCCTGTAGAGTAACTTGGTTTTTCTTTGTTGCGGAGAGGGAGACTATCCATGTCCATTGGGAAATTTGTGCCAGCAAAGCAGAACCCTGGGGGTCCCCCGCCTCCATTTTGTTTTGTTTTGTTTTGAAGACAGGGTCTCACTTGGTAGTTCAGGCTGGCCATCACCTCACTGAGTAGCCCAGGTTGGCCTCAAACTCTTGGTGATGCTCCTGCCTCAGTCTTTGGAGTGCTGGAATTACCTGTGTGTAGCACTGCCCCTTCCCCCATCACTTTCTTTCTCTACCTGTTGGTAAAAGAGTACCCAGTAAATTAGCAATTTGGGGGCACTTGGAAGGTCTAATAACATGTATAAAGCTATTTGAGAGTTCCATGAAACTTGCCTGGAAGGTGAAAGGTGTGACAGTGAAGATGCCAGAATAGATCATTTACATTTAAATTTTGAGCTTGCAGTTTTCTAATTTGGACTGATGCTAAAAGAGGTTAAAGCTTTGAATTCATATTCTGTAGGAATCCTTTTTAAAAAAATTCTGTAGAGTGTCTTACTTAAGAGGACAGAATTTTTTCTTTTCTTTTCTTTTTTTTTTTTTTTTTTTGGTGGGTTCTGGAAATTAAACTCAGCGCCTCAAGCTTGCCAGGCAGGTGCTGCACCACTGAGCTAAATCTCTAGCCCCAAGGACAGAATGATCTTGGTATTACCACTAAGGAACATGTGGCATAAATGTAGTTTGTTAGGCAGGCGCTTATTCCACTGAGCTATATCCCCAGCAATGTAGTTTGATTTTAATAAAATTTAGCAGGTTGATGTATTTGTAGCAGACTTCATTGGTGGTGAGTAAAACTAAATTGGAATTAACAGTTGGTAATTCTTTTTAGATGAACATACAAATTGAATTAATGAGGGAGTTTGGAACCTAGTAGCTGGTGAGTTGTGTGTTTATTTAAAACCACATGGTAAGGACCTTGCATTTAGTTTGCTTTCTTATTAGATGAATTTCAGTCAAGCCCAGTTTAAGCTGTGTCTCGTCTAGCAGGTGGGTATTTTCTTGTGGAAAAGCATTTCGAGAGATTATTAAACAAATGATTTAGAGACTATTTAAAATGTAAGGAAGATCGGGGTCAGAAACATTGTTTAACACTAAGCGGTATGATTTTTCCTGTGCATCTTTGAAACAAATGTTCGGCTTGCAGTGGTTGTTGTTGGTGGTTGGTCCTTCTATCTGCATTTGTTAGAGGCAGAGGTGGCGGGCATTATTATTCCTGGCAGCAGCAGCAGCAGCTCTAGGATGTGTGAACTGCTGATCACTCAGGGATGCGCTGCCTCTTTAATATCTTGCTTGCAGATGCATTTTCTAGCTGACCATGATATTAAGAGCTGCCATCAATCACGCAGCCTCCCGGTTCCGGCTGTCTGGGAGGGAGGGAGGCTGGGGCACAGGAAGGAGATAAAATTGCAGCCGGCAGAGAGAGGGAAGGAGGGAGGTAGGAAGAGAGAGAACACGTAGGCGCGCACCGGGCGGTGGCCAGGGATGCGTGCGTCCAGCCCGGGTTTTGTAGGCCGCCGTTGCTGGGAGGCTGCTGTTTCTCCCCAGTGTCTGGGTCACAGGCATGTGGCGGTGTTGGCCCCGGATGGGCCCGGGGTGGAGGAGCATGAGCTGAATGCTGGGACTGGAGGCAGCAGGCGCGGGCTGGGGCAGCCTTGGATCCAGTCTGGTAGTCTGGTAGCCTGGTTGGCCAGCCAGCCACTGCCCCACTACCCCGGCTCGACACGCCTCTAGAACTGACCAGCCCTTTGCCTCCCTACCCTGAGGCTGCCCAGCCTCCTTTTGTGTTTGGCAAGTGTTTTTCTTGCCCAGAGCCCCGCCCCTGCTGGCAGGTCCCTGCCTCTGGGAGAGTTGCGAGGCTCAGCGTCTGAGGAGGAGGAGAAGGACAAGGCCAGTGGCTCTGTTCCTGTTGCCTGGGACCACAGGCAAGTGGCCAGTGGCCTTGTGCTGCAAGGGGGGGGTGTCGGTCTTGAGCCAGGAAGTTGGAAAAATGTGGGTGCAGGGGCATTCAGCGGCGGGTGTTTGGAGTGTTCCTGCTGACCCTGGAAAGATGAACTTACTAACTTCAGTGTTAGGAAGGATGATGGCTTTCCAGGAACAGGGAATAGTATTTGTTGTGTCTCACTGCATTTTTGTTGGCATTCCTTGTTTCTAGTTGTCCCAAACTTTGGAAATTTCAGTTAAACAAACTGAATGCAGAAGTCTTTAAATATATGGTCCAGAAAAAGCACTACAATTGTATTATATGTGATCTATATAGCTATGTCACTATTTTCATTTCTTGTGATAGGAAAACTTGAAGATGAGCCATGTATAATAGAAAAACACTGCTTTGCAACTTCATTGCTTACTGTGAAGTACATTAAAGTTTAAAAGTAAAATGAGTTTGATGGATTTGACTACAATGTAGGGCTACTTAAGTACCAAATATAACTTGCTTTCCGGACCGAAACAGTATAGTTAGGGGTGAAGCTAAAATACAGGGGTAGTCTTGAAGATTGCTTCAAGTTTTTTTTTTTTTTTTTTTGGTGTGATGTGGTATTTTCCCTGCCACCCTCCCCTTGTTTACTCAAATCTGTTCTCTGAAGTCGTGTCAGACCTGCTTGACCACTTTTGTTTGCTGAAAAAAACACTCTTAGAATAGATTACTTTGTCTTACCCAGCCTTTCAGCTTCCCTGGGTCGCATGTGCTCCTGCACTCGTCGGGCATTGTTTGGCTGGAGGCCACCTCCCAGTCATACGGAAAATCTAAAACGTGGTCTGTGAACTGACATGGGGTCAACAGAGAGATACACTTTTTCTTTGAAATTGCGGGCCTGACTACTTTTAAGATTGAGACACTTGGGGGCTGGGGATATAGCTCAGTGGAATAAGCGCTTGCCTAGCAAGCGCAGGGTCCTGAGTTCGATCCCCAGTACCGCAAAAAAAAAAAAAAAAAAAAGATTGAGACACTTGAGTAAATGTTGACAGCAAAGTTGACAAAGTCCTTAAAAATTAGGTGCCAGAATTACTATATTGAGTTATGCCCCCCGCGGGCCCCCCCCATCACTACAAATTTAAAGAGTAGACATGGCTTGAAACCTTACACATGGGAACGATATCCTATGCAGGCCCCTTGCTTTGTGGACAATTATTTCCAGAAACATAACCAACTGAGCTGTAGTTCTGAGCCTGTGTAGGTTTGAGTTCTAACAGGCAGTTACCTTTCTGAATATTTACATTGCCTAGCAAAATAACACAAGGCAGATTTTTAGATGCCTAACAGCAACTTAAAAATAGCATGTGTGCACTAGTTAGTAACTTGTATTTGTTTTTTTCCGTACTCTGTAACAGTAGTGTTTAAGCAATTTTATAAAGATCTCTGGAACCAGTGAAAGGTGGTTTTCAGTCCAGAGCCCTTGAGTGCTCATTGTACTCTGGCAGGCGCTGGCTGTTGGCAGGCAGCACTTGAAATGTTATTTGATCTTGTTGCATGATAGAATTGACTAAGATTACACTTTCTCTCCCCGTGGCTGTTGGAGGTGATGCATCCACCAGAACTGTTCAATAACCCACATTCATTCACTCTAAGGTTTCCAGAAAAAGGCCTTTTAGATTTTTTTCTCATTTTGTGGTTTTGAGTTTATGAATTAAGGCGAGAGCTGATGTAATATAGCAGTACCACTTCCTTTGTGTGTTTTTATAGTCTGTAGGACATGTTCTGGTTTACATGGTTGTGATTGTATCTGAAATGTCTGAATGTATGTGTATCCATGGGTATCTATAGGCATTCAGGTACCTTCAGCTGTGTGCTAATTTATTTTTTACCTTGTAGACTAGGGATGAATGGATGTAAGGGTGATCCTTGTCACTGTATCACTAAGGGTCAGCAAATTGCCTATGTGCTCTGCAGATGAGATTTTCATTTTAATTAGTGCAACTGTGTACAGCTGTTAGGTTAGACTGCATTGGCTGCTTCTGCAGGTTGGTTTTATCTTACAATGGAGATTTTATGGATTTGGCTGGCTGTGTTTCTTAATCCCTCTCCCATTACCACCACACTTGCTTTTAAACAAATGGTAGTACAAGACAAGCTTTTGTTTACTCATTTAATAATTTACTTGTGAGAGATTTATTTTAGGTTTTGGAAAGTTGAGGAACCATGTAACTTATTAATAGTTATATTTATCATGCTTTTCTAAGGTTTCATGGTTTTGGTTGTTATTGTATAGTTCAAGAAGCCAGTGGAACCATCTATTTTATAATAGGAGGGCAGTATTTTGTTTAAAAAGGAGTGAGGAGGGGCTGGGAGTATAGCTACACAGTATAGCCCCTGACAGGCAAGCGTGAGGTCCTGAGTTTGATTCTTGGCTCCAGTTAAAAAGGGAGAGGATGAGGAGTTCTGTGTTCTTTAGTTTAGGGTTAGTGGTAAAACTCAAATAAGTGTTAGCATAAATGGCAATAATGTGGCTAGACCCCCTTTCCTTGGCTTTTACGCTTTTTATGCTGTATGGAAGGGACTGAGAAAGACATTGGTTGTGCAGTGGGTGATCGGTAGAAAGGTTTAGGAATGTGTATTTAGGAGCACGTGTTGTATCCAACTTTAATTTTTAAAATGTGTTATTGGCTCGAAGTTCTTAGAAAGTATTTACCTTCTAATTTGGTAGATTTGAATCTTTGAATCTGGGCCTCTAACAGTAAGGTGTTGCAGGCCGCCACAAAGCAGATGGTGATACAAATGAGTACTCTCTTTCACTGGACAGATCTCTGCTGTCTGCTGTCTCTTGAGGTGATATGACTGTCTAAATCTGTTGTCACTATCATGGGTGTCTAAGATGATGTAGTACATTTTTTAAAAGCAGCAAAAGTAAGAAAAACAAAATTGATTGACATCTGTTGATATATAAAGCCTGTGTGGTATTTTCTTAGTGATGGAGCGCTGTTGAGGACTGGAGTGGCGGGTGGAAAGTGAGACCAACTCAGATGGAGTTTTTTTTAAACCTCAGTAGAGAAATGGATCTTCCTTAAAAAAATCTGGAATGAAGAAATGGAATACAGCATTCTCTAGAATTGTGATAATTTCAATAGAACTTGCCTAGGAAATATTTGCTCTAAAGGATGTTAAAAGATTTAGATTGGCAGTAAAACATTGTTGAATTAAAGTGAAAATCGAGGGAATTAAAGAAGTTATTTTCCATCCAATCCAAACATTATTTCACAATCACATTCATAAGTCCTTGTTTTGGTTGTTGAGACTGTCTTTTGATCCCACATGTCAATGATGATTGGATCTCTAAGAGCTTTAGACTTGCCCTCTAAAGTTTAATTAATCTTTCATGACTTACTTATATATTTATATAGTATACCCCAAAATAATAACATGGGCAACTAATGAGCAGGAAGAATAAGCTTAAATTTACTAAAATACAGTTTTTTGTGGGTGATGCTGGTATTAAAACCAGGGTGTTAAAAGCATGGTAGATAAATGCTGTATTGAGTTTTTAGTAATTGGCACCAGGAGCTCTGTTGGTTATTTATTCAGCCGAGCATGCTGGTCAGTTGCTGTGTGTGAGCTCTTTTCTCAATTTTTATCAGTTACTGTCAGACCTGGGATGTTGCTTATCCTATGTATTTCCTTAATATGAGGAAATGTTGAATAGGTATGGAAGGTTTGTGTCACATCTTAGTCCATTTTCTGTGTCTGTTATAGAATGCTGCACACTGGGTACTTGATGGCCCTGGAAATTTTCTTGGCTTGCAGCTCTAAAGGTTGACAGCCTGACAATATTGTGCAGTCTGATAGCATGATGCTGGGATGTGGTAAGGGCCTTATTGCTGTGTTACTTGTTACTCTGTACTGGAAGAGAAAGGGCGAAAGAGCACACTGGAGAGACCAGGTGGGGCCCACTGAGGTACAGCAGCCCTACCTTGGAGAAACAAGTCAGTCTATTCTTACATGGCTTGATTAACTCTTCTTAGACCCTACATCTCAGTACTGTTGGGTTGGTGATTAAAATTCTAATCCATGAACATTGCAGTGTCACATTCAGAGCATCGCAGTATACAGAAATGCTTAGGCCCACACTTGGCACTTAATAGTAGACTTAATGAGCACTAATTTTGTGCTAGGTACTAGTGTTTGGTGCTGGCAGTATAAGAAAGACAAAGCCCCAGTCCTCACAGCACATGTTACAGCAGAGGAGAACAGAATAAAAGAGAAGATGGTGATTTGTGAAACTTTCGAAGATAACTTCTGGGTGTGCCAGGGGTTTTAGAAATACAGAAAGCTAAAATATTACTCTTCTTTTTTCTTCCATGATAAAAATTAGTTTCTCATGCTATTGGAAGGATTTTTTTGTGGGGAGGGTTTTGAGACAGAGTCTCCTTCTGTAGTCAGGCTGGTCTTGAACTAGTAGTGATCCTCCCACTTCAGCTTCTGAAGTGCAGGGATTATAGGCATATGCCACCATGCCCGACTTGAAAGGATTTATTAATTATAACCACTGTTAACAGCTTTTGGCTCTTACGCTTAATAGAGGAGGAGGAAAAGACTTTCTCTGCAAAAGAAAAGAAACCCAACATGGTACAGAAATATTAAATAAAGATAGTGATACGTCAGTATGAGCACTCAATAAGAGAAAGCAAATGTTTGAATTATGGCCCATCTATACAAGGGAATATTATGCAGCCATTAAAATCATTGTGATATAGGGACTTGGCTTATGACATAATGGTAGAATTATTGCCTAGTGTAGGCCAGGCCCTGGGTTCCATCCTCTGCACTGAATGAAAAATCATGATGCAAAGATACCATCAAAGCCATGTGGAAAAAACTGTGGATGCCAAACTGTTCCTATAGTACGATCTCAAAAAACACCCTGTATTTAGTGAACAGAGACAGGGAAAAGAGATGAGAAAAAATACAACCAACATTGATAGTGCTGATTGCTGGCTGAGAGGAAATGGATAATTTCCCTTCCTTAATATTGTTGCATGAATTATTTACTCATTGCAGGGTTCGGTCACAGTGAGGTAGAAGCCAAAAGACCAGGGTTTACAGTATTATGTTTGAATGATTTGACTGCTGCCTAACAGCCAATGAGTGCTAAGGGTGAATTTGGTCAAATTCTGATCCTCTGTGCTTGATTCTGAGTCTTGACTGTTCTGTCTTCCTTCTGGAGGTGTCTTCTGACCGCACGTGGTGTCACACCTATAATCACGCTATTCTTGTTATGGCATGTTGCAGTCTTTATTTGTGTTGTGGGGTTGATAAGATGTCATCTTTATTCAGACCTTCATTGATGAATATTTTTGTTATTTTGGGGGTTTTGTTGTTAGTATATTAGTACTACAAAGAGCCATCTGTGGATATAGCTTGTAAATCTTTGCTTCCTTATTTATAAAATATCTGTAGGAGCCAGGCATGGCAACTCTGGGAGGATGAAGTGGGAGAATTGAAAGTGTGAGCCCAGCTGGGGGTACTTAGCAAGGACCCTTTCTGAAAATAAAAATTAAAAAAAAGGATTAGTGGTATAGCCCAGTGTGAAAACCATAGACTCAAGTCTCCATTTTCCACCCTCCTCATCAAAACCAAACCACATCAACCAACCAGATACCTGTGGGTTAAGTTCCTAGGTATAGGCTTTCTGGGTCCTAATGTTGTATTATTGAAAGTTCTGTTGATAAAATAATTAAGCAGATCAGGTCTCATTGAAAATACCTGAGGTTGTAGAAAAATCACATAATACATACTTTTAATTTAAAAATTTAAAAACCTATCCTATCCCTGTTGGTCTTCAGAGGAACAAAACAGTGCACATACTGTGCCTTTGAAAAATTGCTTAAGCCATAGCCTCCAGATTGTGTGTGCTGTGTTCAAAGTTGTATTTAGCACAAACTGACCACATTATCCACTAATAATTTAAAAATAGCTGATTAGAAGCAGTGGGTATAGCAGATCTCTGCTGGTCTTAAACTTCAACATCAGTAGTGACTTGACTTGTGTGCCTTTGAATAAAATGGTAGTTGAAATTATACCCTTTGATACATAGTCTTTAGGATTTCTTTGGCGAATTTGTGCTCTGCACAAACAATGGAAGCAGTTAACTAGGTTCTTTTTATGTGGTGGTTTCTCAGAAGTGAGACTGGAAAAATTGTATTGATTTATCATTGGAAAGTGTTTTACTCACCAGAGCTTATCATTTTAAACATTTAAAAGTGTTACATGAGGCTGACACTTTATATATAGATGGCATAATATTGGCAAATGTTTTATAACTGTGTTTTTGGTTATTACCAACCAGCAAGGACAAAAAGCTTTAATATCCAAACCTGTTCTCCATAATGAATGCTTGTTTTCCTACTACAAAAATTTAATAGTTTTTTTCTTTAAATAGAAACTTTAATTTTTTTGTTACACATATTGCTATTTATTTGCTTAAGATGAACAATTTTCACAAGTTAATGTAAAATATAGGAATATCCAGAAATTTTATTTTTAGTTTTGTGTGGGTGCGCATGGTCAAGAGGGGTTGAACTTAGGATATTGAGGAATTTCACTTGGTAAAAAGATAGGTGCATTTATTATTTACCTAAGTTCATGTAGAAAAACCTGTGTCTGGATGAAACTTTTTGAACAATATATTTTTAAAAACAACGTTCCTTTTGATTTTCAAGGTTGACATCTTACTTTTTTTTGGTGAGAGAGATAATAATTTGGGAAATTACATGAAGGAATTCTTGCCTTAGTATTTATTTTTTTATGTACCTATCTTTTCTTTCATAGGCTATGCTCTTCCCACAGAGTGTAATTCTCACACTGAATAAGTATGAGGAAATGAATGTTCACCTTTCTCAGTATGTTAGATTAGATGTTCCATGGGAGGAGTGGTAGCAATTAATATTCATTTGTAAGTATGTTGTAGGTAGGAGTAGTTTTGATTCCTGAATGGAAAAGAACAAAAAAAGTTGAAAAATATCATTAAACAGTCTGACTTTTAGAAATTTTTATTTTTAAAGGAAATTTGATGTTCTTGGTTTCTCCAACCGTTTACTATTGCAGAAACTTTTAAAAAAATTGGATAATTACTATTTTATTTGTATGTGATATTTTAAAACTTTAAGCCAGGTGTGGTGATGCACTCCTGTAATCCCACTGCGAGTTTGAGGCCAGCCAGGGCTACACAGTGGATTCAAGGCCAACCTAAACTGAACAGCATAGTGAAATCCTGTCTCAAAAAGACCAAAAACAAAACAAAACAAAACATTAAAAAAATTACTCTATTAAGATGGGCTTTATTTTTAGGATACTTTTGCATTTACAGAAAAATTGAATAGAAAGTATAGCTTTTACGTGCTCCCTCATTCCCAGGCCCCTGATTATTAGCCCCTTGTCATAGTGTCATGCAGTATCACAGCTGATTAAACAGTGTTGAGATACGTTATTTATGACTACAACCTGTAGTTTATATTACGATTCAACCTGCATTATACGTTCCATGGGCTTTGACAGATGTTTGATGACACGTATCCACCATTATAATATTATGCAGAAGTTTTGTGCTTTAGACATACCCTGTGTTCCACCTGTTTATCCTCTTCTTTCTCCCCCAAAGCCATGGGCAACCATTGATGTTTTTAATGTCTCCATAGTTAGGTTTTTCTAGATGTCGTATAATCGGACTTGAGTATGTAACCTTTTCAGGTTGACATCTTTCACTTAGCATTGTGTATAATAGGTTATTTCACGTTTACCTTTCTTTCTTCTCCCTGTGGTATTGGGGTTCCTTTAACTCAAGGTCTCATGCCTACTCGGCCAGTGCTGTATACCATTAAGAGCATCCCCAGCCTCTCCCTTCCTGCTTCTATCTTAAAAGTTTTGAGACAGTGCCTCATTTGCCCAGGCTGGTCTTGAACCAGAGATCCTCATGACTTAGCCTCCTAAGGAGCTGGAATTACAGGCGCATGTGCCACTGCGTCCTATTCTTTCATATTTCTTTGTGGCAAAATAGCTCACCAGTTGTTATTGCTGATAGTACTGGGTGGATGTTCTATAGTTTTATATATCCACTCACTGAAGGACATCTTGGTTGTGTCCACATTTCAGTATAAATAGAGTTGCTACAAACATTATGTGCAGGGTTTTGTGTGAAGATTTAAGTTTTCAGCTCTTTGGGGTAAATTCCAAGGGTTGTGATTGTTCTGTCATATGTAAGAGTTTGTTTAGTTTTCTGAGAAACTGCCGTGCTGTCTTCTAAAGTGTCTGTACCATTTTGCATTTCCACCAACAATGAATGAGAGTTATTCTTGCCCCACATGCTTTCTAGCATTTGGTTGTTTAAAATCTTTTTTATATGACTACTTAACTCATTTCTCTTGTCAGATGTGTTACGGTTTTGATTTTTCTGTTCTATTTATCTTAGAGAAAATGAAAACCATATATTTTATGCATTATATGCACCACTTTCTCCATCTTGCAGAGAGAGAGAGAGAGAGGGAGAGAGAGAATACATAGGTGTAAATTTAAGATGAGTAATATAGATACCCCGCTTTTTATTTTTTTGTTTTTTATTTTATTTTAAAGATAAAAGAATATAAACCTGAATAACACAAAAACAGTAAGGAAATACAAAATTATAGAGAAGATAGTAGGGAATTGACAATGGATGCTGTATTACATAATATTATCTTCACATATTCATTTATAAACCAGAATATCGCAAAAATAATAAAGGAGCTACACAGTTATAGAGAAGATAGTAAGAATTAGCAATGGATGCTGTATTACATAATGTTCTCTTTGCATTTGTTACTCAGTTATAAACAAGAATAACGCAGAAAACAATAAAGGGAATACACCATTATAGAGAAGATATTGGGGAATTAACAATGGATGCTGTATTACATAATGATGTCTTTGCTTTTGTTACTCAGTTATACAAATAATGACTCTTTTGGTAAATCAGTTTTCTCCACCCTCATCTCCGTTGTTCTCCCACCCAGTCAGTTGTCCTCCCTCTGACAGTAACTGTACCTTTTGCTTTATTTACTCCCTTGGGCTCTCATATGGGAAGGTACACGGCTGCTTCAAATCATGCTGTAATAAACATGGGCACACTCAGATTATTGTGGCACTGGATAGAAAAGCTCCCATCCTCAAAGATGGTACATAGACAGGGAACCAGATACACTATGGTCAGCACCCAATTCATAAGCCCTTCAAGCCCTCGGGGGTCTGGTCCATTCAACAAAGCCCTGGGGGCACCTGGTCAAGCCCGCAGGGCCGCCCCTTGTGCCCCCTCCCCCCCCAGGCTCCACCCCAGCGAGGCGCTCCTGCCCCCCAGCTTTTTGATTTGGGTCTTGCTATAAATTTTCTAGGTTGGCTTTGGCTCTGTGGTCCTCTTGCCTCAGCCTCCCAATTGCTGGGATTATAGGTGATGCCACCATTTCTGGTTTTGATTAGATATTTTTAATGAGTATAATTCTGTTGTAGTGATGTTGTTATGGTTCATGTAAATTTTACTATGGATTTGTTAGTAATTCGATGTAAATATAATTTTCTTTCAGTTTTTCCATATTCTTCATTTTCAGAAATTTCATACTATAAAAGAAAAGGATATTGTACTTTCTTCTTAACTTTGAAGTTTCAGAAATAGATCCATTCTACTAAGGTCTTTGTTTGCTATATATATCTATATATCTATATCTACTTTAACTTTTATTTTTTATTGTATGACTCATAGTAAATTACCTTAAGCCTTTTAAAAAATAAGCCAATCTCCCCCTCTCTCACTGTGGATATAGATACGAAAGTTTAATTTCTGCCTGAAGACATTTAGTAAAGAAATTGTGTAGAAGTGCTGTGGACTGAATTGTATTCCCCTGAAATGTAAATGTTAAAACCTTATGCCCAGTGTGG
The DNA here is from genome assembly GCA_004027595.1 of Dinomys branickii. NCBI lineage: Eukaryota > Metazoa > Chordata > Mammalia > Rodentia > Dinomyidae > Dinomys > Dinomys branickii. The sequence goes on along the minus strand of PVLD010001301.1, from coordinate 156,066 downwards.
TGGTACATATTGGAATGCATGTCCCAGATGATGGAATTAGTGTTAAGGAGAGTAATGGGGACCAGAGCTCCCCTTGCTGTGTGAGAGGACACAGCCAGAGAGTGTTCTTCTGAAAGCCTTGGTCTTTGGCTTTTCAGTCACTGTTACAGCATTCTGTTACAGTGTCTTGAAAACTCTAATGCAGAGAGGAGTGCATTTTGTACACGCAGAAATTGAGAGGTGTGGGTAGCTCATTGCAGAAACTGAGCATTTTGAGAGTGAAACAGATCACACTTGAGTTTGCAGAAGGCTTTGTATCTCCTAGACAGCTTTCCCTGACCTGAGTTTCCTGCTGCATAGCTACCTGGTGCTGGAGACAGAGCAAGAGCTGACTCTTGAGTAAAAAGATGAAAGCTAAATGTAGTGAAGTACATTCAGCTGCCCACAGTCAGTTTCTACTTTGGAAGTGGCTGGAATGCTAGTAGATGTTTTCTGACTCGAATATCACTATTCCCACTATGAACATGTTCATATTGTTAAGTCTTCACATCCTTTGTTTAGAAGAGCATAACCATAATTTTTATTCTTCATAGTCGTTGTATTTTCAAGGTGGAAAAGTTGCTCACTTCTTACAGTCCAACTTGGAAATTGAAATCTCAGGGGCAGAATAGTTGAATTCATCTTTTCTATCTCAGGGGAAAAATTAGAATGTCAATTTTTTTGGCTGCTGGTGAGATAGGAAATGTTAAGTTTCTTCGAAATACCATAATTTTAAGAAATGTAATATTATCTGATTTAGTATCCAAGACCTTTTTATCCTTTTATTTTGGTTGAGATACTGGTTTGGAGTTACTTGTAGCTGTATATCATAGGAGATTGCTGTTCATTTTAGTCAAGATGATTTGAAGACATTTTCTTCAAATAGATGTAGCTGGAGCGATAGGAGGTAGAAATTCGCCGGCTGTGGTGGTGCCTCTGGGAGGCTGAGGGTTGTAGGTTTGAGCTCAGCTTGGGCAGTGTAGACCCTTTCTCAAAATAGAAATGGGGGAGGGAGCAAGCTGAACATCTCAGTACTACCAAAAAGAAATTTTAAAAAAAAAGCAGTTACAGACGGAAAAAAACCTAAAACCCAAATGCCAAACTGTGTCTTTCATTCTGAAAGAATTCTGGATCTCTACCAAGTTTATAAGTCATTAGAACATACCATACTGTATTTTCTCCACTTCCCATTGAAATTTTAACAGAGAAACTAAAAAAGATTTTACTTTATGATATAACAAATTATTCATTTGAGATTAAAATCTTATTGAAAAAGCTTTTTAAAATGAAATACCCATACCAGACAATTAATCCACTTAAAAAGTATACATACCAGTGGGTGGTTTTTAGTACATGTACAGAGTTCTGCAACCACCATAATATAATTAGGAATAGATTTTTGTGTGTGTGTGTTTTTTTTTTTTTTTAGACAGGGTCTCGCTATGTTGCTCAGGCTGGCCTTGAGCTCATTTTGTAGCCCAGGCTGGTCTCGAACTCCCAACTATCCTCCTGCCTCAGCCTCCTGAGTGCCGGGATTACAGGCGTGTGCTACCACGCCCGGCTAGGAATAGATTTTTATATAGCAGTTCTGGTGATTAATTGAATGCTCCCAGAAATCCTTTATGTATAAATTTGTACTTCTATGACTAAGAATATGACTAAACTAGTGCTTTGCTATTGCAGTAAATTGGCTTAAAACCTTCAAACCCAGTTTTTATTTACAATGGTTGACATAAGGGAGTCAGCTTCAGGCCAAGGTTATTAAATCCTTCAGTGACTGATTACTCCCTTCAAGGTATAATAATAGAGTTATGAATGTTGTGAAAATGGGGTACAATCTTCTTTAGCATATTATCTGGAGGAACTGCAACTTCCCCCTAGCATTGTGTATATGTTTGGTATACTCCAAATACGGGAGAAAGACAGTTAGCCTGTGTCTCAGATTAGGTGAATTTCTGTGTTGGTTCCCAGTTGATTCATAACATTCAAGAGTGACCATAAGGTTGCGGGGCAGTCATACTTTATCTTCTAGTCTGTTCACTTGTCCAGTTTCCTTGGTGATTTTACTTCTTCCTTGACTTCTTGCCAGCCTCCTGTTTAAGTGGAAAAACCAGAGCAGGCCAAAGAGAACTTTAAGTCCCACCACCCTATCTCCTTATCTTGCAGCATACTCTTGTCTTGGCTGCTTGTGTGCAGACAGAGATTTTTCCAGGCTCCACTCGTTGTCCTGTCTCATAGTTGTATTATCATTCTCTATTAGAGCATTCCACCTGAGAACAGATCCCCCCTCCCCCCGGTTATTACCTATCGCTCTGCCACCTTTGCAGCAAAAATTCTCAACACAAGTTTTCTGTACTTGAGTCTCTAATTCTCCTCTTTTCTTAAACTCTCCTGGCCCTGTCACTTCAGAAAAACTACCCTGCCTGAAATGTTTTCCTGACAGATCCACTTTCCCATTTTCCGCTGCTCCCACAGCAGAGTAGCCGCGGGGCCCTCATTGGAGCAGCTGCGGGGCCCCGTTGGGTGCCCTCGGTGACTCATTTGGCTCTGTCCCATTACCTCAATGCCAGATGACTTTTCTTCTCCTCTTCCCTCCTCCTGATCTCCAGTATTACCGTTCCCCATCCCTTGCAGCTGGGCAGTGGACGAACTTACGATGCTTGGTATAAGGGCTTGAAATCTCCCTGGTCCATTCTCACTGTGTTAGTTCAGGGTATGAACTGAGTTTAAAGATTAGTTCTAGAATAGAGTTGGAGGATTTTCTCGGGTCTGCTGTATAGAGTATGTTGTTGTTTTTCGGACTCCCGGTCTGCTGCTTGTCATCTAATTTGTTGCTATGGGTTCATGCAAGGTTCATATGTGCAAGGTGTAAGGAGACCCTCATGGTGCTCACATTAATAGTTTGGGGTGAGTCCTGAAGACTGTGGATTCGTCCCATTGTTCCCAGGAACAGGTGGTGCTTGCCCAAGGCACCAAGACTCAAGGTGCTCCCAGAGAGAGTTCAGGGTGGGAGCTGAGCCCCGGCAACCCAGCTGGTGCTTCCTGCCTGATGTTGGAGTGAGAAAGGCGTGGAGCCACACAATCCACCTCCATCTGCATCTCCCTCCTGTTGCGGTGCTGGAACCCCCGTCCGCTCCTTGGCTGGATCCCCGGGAGCCACCGCGGCTCACCACTGAGGTTCCCTACTGCTCTCTGCCGGTAGCTGCTCACCCAGCAGAGAGGCAGGGGGCCACCATCTCGAGGCAGGTGCAGAGCCGGGCGTGGTGTGCTGTGTACTAGTTGCACTGATTCTCTCCAAGCACTGATTAGGAAGGTTGCTGCAGGGTGGGGACTCTGACCCAGTGGCTGTCGCAACCTCTCATTCTCACACTGGGTTCGACAACTGCTCCCGACCGCCATTGCCTCCTTTCCTGGCTGTGCCCTCCTCTCTCCAGCCCTGGACTAGCTCTCGGAACTCCGCTCTCCTCTGGCTGAGTTGGGAGGCTTCCATGAGCGTGGGCCTCTGAAGCTGAAGCTGTGAATGCCAGAACGAGGGTGTGGGCCATGGGTGTGCTTGGAGCGGTGACTTCCTCCTTCTCCTCTTCCCCCGACTGCACCAGGGGGATCTCTGATCCTTTCCTCCAGCAGAGGTTTTGCTTAGTCTTTCCAAGGGCTTCAATTCCCATTTCAGATCCTTCCTGAGTTCAAGATACCCACCTCTTTCCCTTCTGTCCTTTGTCTGAGTGGCATTCCTCCGGAAGGTTCTCTCTGTTGCCTATCCGGTCGCCATCTTGAAGTTCTCTTGTAAAATTTATTTAGTTATTTATTACTTTCTAATGAATTGACCATTACATTTCTAAAGTTCTGAAGTGGCCAATAGACCATAGAAAGATACCACTTTAGGCTCCTGCTTGAAACCAACAGCTACAGAAAACTGCTGGCCTTGATTCAGGGCCACTGAT